>CM017439.1:22113323-22262727 GCA_007726485.1 Eragrostis curvula | reverse complement strand
TTTCCTCCCTCTCATTATTCTTAGATCCAATTTAACATGGAATAATCTTCTGAGATTTAGTTCATATTTTAATCAAATCTATTAAAATATGATAGTGTTGTGTCAAAACAAATCTATATGAGCATAGATTTGAGATAAAAATCAGAGTAGATTATTTAGGTGACTCAATGACTAGAAAAAATAATGATAAACATGCTGCTTAAAATATCTAAACTTTAATTCAAATCTGAAGTAAATTCTGTGATCTTATTCATACCCTAATATTTTATTTGGATTTGAAGAGTCAGAGAACTATAGTTAGGAATTTCTGCAGATTTGAAAAAGATTTTGAAATGAAGCGTAAGACTATTCATACCCTAATACCAAGTCATGCATCACACGCGTAAGATTTTATTGGCCATCAAATGGCTACTTCTCTATGAACATCATCTTAACGAGCACCGGAAGACAGATAAATTTCTGCTACAATGTCGATGAGAGAAACTTCTAGTTTGAATGCTATGGATGTGTCAAAGACAGGAGCTGTCTCCTTAGCTCGGAGAGGTTTGGACTCTGCTGCCTCCTCCTGTTCACCATCTGGCACATTGCCCTGCACATTCTGCAGATTTGAAAAGGATTGTGAAATGAAGCTTTTTCCCTTTTGGAAACAAATAACCTTCAAAATCAGACATGGATCTGAACTATGAATTCAACCTGTATCGATTCTCATACAACTTACTACTACGGGTCACCCAAAAATCCCTTTGTTTTCGTATCATTCAATATTGTGCCCAAGGAACAATTTAATGCACACATTTTACTATGAGTAGGGAGTACTTGACTAAAACCAACATGAGAGAGTTTTTGCCCCTCAAGAATATCAGGTCCATTCAAAGTAAAAGGTCACTTGAACAAGTATTCAGTTAATCGGATGCTTTTCAAATCTATTGTCTAACGCCGAGCACCTCAAGAACGTGCTCCACGGCGCCATCGACCAGCAGATACAGAGCGAGCTGCACGTTGAGACCCCGAGGTACCGCACATCCAACGACGCGGCGGCGTGGTGGAAGACAACCATCCAGAAGGCATTTTGGGTCGTCGACAACGAGATTGGCCTCCTTGAAGGCACCGCCGGAGACAACGCGGACAACAGCACCACGGCCCTCGTCGCCCTGCTGCAGGAGAACTACATGGTGTTCGCCAACTGTGGGTTCTTGAAGGCTGTCCTGTGCCGTGGCGGCGGCGCCATGGTGCTGGCCCCCGAGAACGATGTAAAGCTTGCCAGTTTCTTCCTCTCTCTCTCTCTCGTCGGTACGAGTATGTCTGTTAAATTCATGCATGTCAACGTAGCAGTGCCCTGATAAGCAAACAATATCAGATCCATGCATGTCTCTTGTCCCACCAACTGTTTTTTTTTTGTTTCAGACCTATTAGTTCAGGGAACATGTTTTTTGTCACTGATTTTAAACCATAGATTTCTTCTTCTTTTTTTGGGGAAAGTTAGACCATAGATTTGAAAGGCATCTGATTAACTGAACTACTTGTCAAAGTGACATGCATCCTTGAATGGATCTGATATTCTTGCAGAGGGAAAATTCTCTCATGTTATTAGTTCAGAGAACAGGTTTTTTGTCACTGATTTTAGACCATAGTTTTTTCTTCTTCTTTTTGAATAATGTTAGACCATAGATTTGAAAGGCATCTGATTAACTGAATACTTGTTAAAGTGACCTTTTGCTTTGAAATGGATCTGATATTCTTGAGGGGCAAAAACTCTCTCGTGTTGGTTTTAGTCAAGTACTCCCTACTCATAGTAAAATGTTTGAATTAAATTGTTCCTTGGGCACAATATTAAATGATACGAAAACAAAGGGATTTTTGGGTGACCAGTAGAAGTAAGTTGTATGAGAATCGATACAGGTTGAATTCAGAGTTCAGATCCATGTCTGAATTTGAAGGTTATTTGTTTCCTAAAGGGAAAAAGCTTCATTTCACAATCCTTTTCAAATCTGCAGAATGTGCAGGGCAATGTGCCAGATGGTGAACAGGAAGAGGCAGCAGAATCCAAACCTCTCCGAGCAAAGGAGACAGCTCGTGTCTTTGGTACATCCATAGCATCCAAACTACAAGTTTCTCTCATCGACATTGTAGAAGAAATTTATTTGTCTTCCGGTGCTCGTTAACATGATGTTCATAGAGAAGTAGCCATTTGATGGCCAATATAATCTTACGCGCGTGATGCATGACTTGGTTAAAGGGAGCTTCTGCTAAAGGGGGACAAGCAGATGGCCCCGCCGGAGGTGGTGGCCGTGGACCGAAATGTGGGTGACGAGTTTCTGATCCTGACTGGCAACCGACGGTCTCTGGGAGTCCCTCAATCCGGAGGAGGCGTGGTTCTTGGTCAGGCAGAAGCTGGTCAACAAGCCGTGGGAGCAGGATGACAAGCGGTCGCCGACCAAGCTCGCCAAGGAGCTGGCCGAGCTCGCCATCAGCCTTGAAAGCAAAGACAACGTCACCGTTGTCATTGTCATATTCTTGGACTTTTGGAAAGGGAACACCACGTACTAGTGATGCCTGCTATCGTGGTTTCTAATTCACGGAGGAGTTGAGCTCAATGTAGTCGCTGAACTTGTATTGTGGTTTTTAATTTAGAGGAGACAGTTTGCTATGGATCACATTGTTATAACTAGCGTGATCTTTGTATATATGCAGTTTTTAATTCTTGATTAAACAGAATGCAATGAAACTCGCTTGACAATCACTCTATTATTATTGCAAGATACTACCAGTGTTCTTTAGAGACACAGGACATATAATTAGGGAGACAAGAAAAGAGGAGAGATGCAGAAAATTTTAATTTCGTGGGAGCTAGCTAGTCTGTGATGACGCGACTTGTATTTCTTCTCCGGCCTGTGGCCGCGTTCCTGGTTGTAGTCGTGTCTAGCTAGTCCTCTCATGGGTCCTGTGTAACTCTGCAAACAAGCATAGATGCAACACAGCGAGGTCATCAAGTAATGAACACAGGCATGCATGCAGCAGAAGTAAAACAATAACCATGCGTCAAGTAATGAACCCAGTGCGGCCCGGCCCGGAGGTGAGGGAGGGCGGCGGGTTAAGGTTTTCAGGTTGTCGGGGGGTGGGGGAGCTCTTTTCACCGCCGGACATAGAGGAAGGGGTTCAAGGGGCCGCGGTCGTGGCCCGGCAGTGGGCAACGGTGACGCCGCCGGAGCCGCGGGCAGTCGACGGGCGGTGGCACGGGGTAGGTGGCGGGGGCGTCACGTCCTGATAGGTTAGCGTGGGCGGCGGCAGCGGATGCGGGTGGGCGGCGATGCGCCGGGGCGGGAGCAGTGGTCGATAGGAAGAAGATGAAACTGGGACACACGTACGGGACGCGCGATAACCTCCCCCTTTTAATTTCCTGTGTAGGCTTCCTTTACTGCAGCGGCTAACGATGACTGACATATATGCATGTCAACTTTTACCGATGTATACTGATGCTGTGGATTGTAACTCTTGTAAGCCAAGGAAGATCAGATGGACATTTGAATTTTTAATGTCTGGGAGCAGCACTTTTACTAAATCAACCTCGTGTCATCGATCGCATGCTTTGCAAAACAGATCTCAAAATCCCAGCAGCTGGGAACGAAAGGGGCGTGCTATAGTTTCGAACCACCCGATACCTTGAACAACGGCAAATCGCGTCGATCAGACGAGACACCTCCACGAACTCATCGAACAGCAAGCAAGCGTGTGCATCGAAAGGCGAAAAATAATCAACATTTCAAATCAGCAAATAATCGATCACACGCAGTCATGTAAACTAGTACTAGCACACTTTATCAACAAAAGCATCGTCAACCATACACAGGAACGTGCGGACAACATCGAAGCGCGTCTGCGCGTGTTTGCATCGAAACTTCGCATGCGCCACACCACAGAGCTATTACGAGAGATATCACATAGTATCGGTAGTAGTTTGACCCAACCAGAAGGTTCAGATCATCTACTTAAAATTACTTATTGAGTGCACGAGCATAATAGCTACGAGTGCGTGCGTACTTGCCTTGCCCGATCGAGCTCCCGGCAAGGCCTCAGTTCTTGGAGCCGCCTGCAGCCTCGGCGTCGTCGCAACGGAAGGCGACGTACACCGCCATCTCCACTGCGGCGGCCTTCTCCTCGTCGCCGCCGCCGTCGGCGAAGCGATGGTACACGCGAGCGCAGGCAACGCCGAGGAGATGCCGTGGCCGGCGTCGGGGGAGAGGGACATGCCCAAGCAGAAGCCGGGGAGGCGCCGGCCGCCGTGGTGTCGTCGTCGTCGTCGGTGCACGAAGTGATGAGCCACGAAGAAGCCACGATCACGGCGAGCCAGGCGGCAGCGATGAGCACGATCAGGCGGCGGTTGCGCGGGTCGGCCATGGCGGCGAGCTACCAGCGTCGATCGTCGACGGCGCGCGGGAGGCTCGATCGATTGGAGCTTTGAGCGAATGGAAAGGCAACTGGTGTGGCCGGAGGAGGAGAACAGTATGTGTGGCAGGTCATTATTAGGGTGCTGAGTTAGTGAGCCGGGGCGGCCATTCCGTTTTTGACAAAAGCTCGCCGTCCTCGATCTACGCGACGGCACATGCACACTGGCAGGGCAAGCGGAAGAAGGAAAGCCCTCTCGCTGTGTCGCGCACGCACCCACGTGACTGTGTGCGTCGTCCCGTGTATCGCCGTGCTATCTTTGTGCCGTCGTCGGTACACGACGGACCGGAAACATGGGCACGCGCCGGTAGCCTTGAGCCTTGGTGCTTACGTAGCCGTGACTTGATAGCAGCGGACTCAGGCACTCAGCCTGCCAAATGTTCAAGGCAACAAAGGCAAACCATTCCCTCTTAGCAGTACTACTATCAGTATTCTTTCTTCACCATCTGAATTCAAGTGATCTTTTATTTCGTGTTTAACCACATCATTCCGAGCAGCAAATCACTAGAAGGGGTTTCGTCCTCTAAATGTTACACTACCAGAAATACTCCTTTTTCGTAGCACTTTTATTTCTCAGCGAGATAATTAAGAATCCACTAGCAAAAGTTCCCGTGCGTTGCCACGGGCTATCTGAGAAAAACAATATACAAATAAAATTTTGAATCTTATTTTTTAAACAAATTGAATTGAAACCGGTCCACAAAAAAACTTTTGATTCCATAACAAAAACACACCATAAAGAATTCATTCCCTAATGTGCAACACAAGGTATAATTTTTGTGATTTGTCTAGATTTTTATGAAAACAGTTAAAATTCGTAATGAGCCTTGTTAAGAAAATTTGGTCTTGAAACAGATAAAATCAGTTAATCTAAAAGCAAAGTTTTTTTTTTTTGAGCGTCACACAAAGTCACAGGTTTGTGATCATCCGATTCTGTTGAGCTGAAACAAGATGCCTTTAACAGGCCTTTGTTTTTCTGTTTCAGTCACGTTCGGTGTATATTTTAATAGATAAGAGGCTAATCGGTTGATAAGAATATGATACGAAGATGACCTAAACACACCAATCTGGTTGCAAACATTGAGACCATGGAGCATTCAACCCCAGATACATTTTCACTGCTGGGTGTCTTGAAACAATAGCAGCAAATATATAACTACACTAACTTTCCTATAGTACAGAACTGAATATGCATTTGAAGCCAACCACTCAGGGTGTATAAACGTTATAGTTTACATGTACAATATTCTCTCTGTTAAACCAGGTCAGGCATCAGATATAATCATTCTTTTGCTACACAGATCATGATAATTAAAAATGCAAAGTTTACTATACTTTCTACTTTAAGATGAAGTGGTTTATTCTTCCATGTGTGCAGATTGCAGTCATGTTCTGCAAGCGAAGATGCCTTAAAAGCCTTGTGCGGAATAGTGGATATAAAGCAGACATTCAAAGCAATGGTTGAAGGAATTACATGAACCACCTGTGCAAAATGGAATAGAATTCAGACAGTATGTTAAAATAGCAATAAAAATCTGTAATAAGCAGTACACATGCATTTTAATTCTCCAGACATTTGAGATAAAATAGCCAGGTGATCCCCAAAAAATAAATAATATGTCAGATCTCAGCTCCAATGGGGCAAGCCATTCTTTTTTCAATCATCATTGCATACATGACAATTATATGGACCATATTAAATTTGACATAACTAAGCTAAATGTGATGATATCAACTGAATATCATTAAGCTCCATCAATGTTGTTTACTGTTAGACTGTATATGCTAATGAATCTAGCAGCTCTAAGCTGTGGGAAAAGTGAAGGAACATAAAATGATCAAACTGTTTATTTCATTCGAAACCATATATGTACGCAATTAGAAATTCAATATATGAGCTACTCTGTGAATTTTGTCAATGCACAAAACAGTACTCAACAGACAATCATCATCACATATATTGAGGTCTAGCTTCATTTTGTTACGCTATTCATTTGCTTTGAGTTGCATACACTGCACAAACAATTTGGCACTATATATTTCTGTTTTCTTATTTTTATCCCTGATCATAGAAAGGAAATTGTGGTTAGTGGTACTGTTGTTTTGAACTAAATGTCACTGATAAAGAACATCTCAGGGACTGCCCTAAAAAAAAGGAACATCTCAGGACTGCCGAAAACTTACAATCATTTTGGAAAAAAAAACTACAAGAACTATATGTTTAACATACTGCGAATTAAAATGACAAGGAATTAAAACTACAGGAGCTATTACCTCAAGATCATTTCATGCATATGCATATATATGCAATGTGAAATCACCGATGGAACTGAGAAGTGATATTGCAGAAAGAAAAAAGGAAGTGAGATTCGAAGAAAAAAAATGCTCATCTAAGTCAATTGTGGGTCAACAACAACTTCATGGCAGCCCATTGAAGTTAATGCTTGACAGTGGAATATCATTGTCTGGAAGGAGTGGAATAATCCACAATGTTACACTGAATCATATACCATGTCGAACAAAAATAATTAAGAAAACATATAATTGCTAATCGTAAGAGCATAGTCATTCAGTATATTTTGCATTTGTTTCTCCATATCTACAGCTGCTCCTGGTACTTACTCATCGTTGGGCTTTTGCTGAAGTCAAGGGCAGTATGAAAATAGGTCATAATGGATTATCTGAAACTCCTGTATCTCGACTCACCTGATGACATCCTGTTGAAACGGTCATCAAGCAAGTGCTTTTAACTTGAAACCAACCCTCCTTGGACATACTTTTGACATAACCCAAGTAGCCCGCTGATTGCTGCCTCTGGCAACAAAACGAAATATTGTTCGGTTCAAAAAAAAAACGAAATATTGTTCATGGTATCTTAATTCGCATTATATTACTCGGATCAGACAAATGAAAAGGCCATATGCATATAATGCTGCAACAAATTATCGTGAGATTATCTGAACGCATTTGAAGCCCAACAACTCTTTGGTCTCAGAAAATTTACTTGCTTGTTCACGGCTCTCTATCATGGAGTTCAGTGACGTAATTTTGATGCAGCTCTTAATTCGCCAACTATCATGGAGGTATGCTAACAGTTCGTCAACAGAAACAACAAGCTATTCAGAGCATACAAAGAGCCAAGCTCCCCTCGCATCAGCGAACGGTACACTTCGTCATCCAAAAAACACAAACTATGTATAATCATATATAATAGATAATGCTCTGCATGTAAGAGTGTCACTATTATGTTCAGCCATGCCAACAACCAAGAGTTCAAATATTAGCATATTGCGCAGCAAAGTAAAAACCTCTTAAAATTATCGAGGCTGCACATAGCTAATGCTGATATTAGCGTTATCACAGAAGTTGCAGGTTCAACATTGCACTTACGAAGCCCCAAAATAATGATAGAATTGTAGACTGCACTTAAAGACCACATGGACATGGTGTCATGACGGGAAGTAATAAACAGTGAAATTTCAAACACGGCATCCTGTGTTGGAATAATGAAAAAGAGAACACCCCTAGCAAATGTAAAATTGCTGCTTCCGTAAATCACAAACTGCCTCATTGATATATTAACACCACAGGCTCAGACTTCAGAAAAAAACAACATATCAAATTACCATTTTCCTTAGAATACTGAGCAATCAGACAACTACAGAGTTGCATAAACAGCTTAAAACTGAAATGAAATCTGGTGGCATAAATTCATCATGGTTACTCTTACTAGTCAGTACCGTAAACACTGCTGAATCTTGCACTAATCTTTACCAATCTACTTGGATAACCACTAAACAGCTCATGCAGTCCGAAAATGAGAACTCTAGGGAGAAGCAACTGCAGCCACATGCAGATGCAGTCAATATAGAATGCAAAATGATAACAGGTATCAATCGACAATACAGCATCTGAATCGTTAAGTAGTTAATCCGAGATGAATGTCACATGCACCAACTCGTGAAAATAGAACCTACGGATTACACTAACATGTGGTTCCTATGCAGAATTCAGAGAACCGTACTACATGTGCAGGCAAAATTCAGAGAACCGTACTACATGTGCCCTTACAGATGAAACTATCCCCATAACTGAATCCTTGTGAATTCTAATAACAGAAATTCAGGAAATAAAGGGTCACGGTTTCCTCCATGAATGACACCAAATGCACCAAAATTACGATCGCTGACAACTTTGTTATCGGGCAAGACTAATCAGCTCCAGAATTCAGCTAGAAAAACTAATCATTAGGTACACCGTTCGACAAAAATCTACACCAACTAAACCCAAACACTGCCGAACCTTGCATTAATCTTTACCAATCTACTTGGATAAGCACTAAAGAGCTCATGAGGTCCAAAAATGAGAACTCTATGGACAAGTAACTGCAACCACACCAATCATGCAGATGCAGTCAATATAATGCAGAAGGAGAACAGGTATCAATCGACAATGCAGTACCTGAATCGTGGAGTAGTTCATCGAAGCATGCACAAACTCGTGAAAATAGAATCTAGGGATTACATTAACCTGTGGTTGCAGAATTCAGAGAACCGTACTACATGTGCACTGACAGATGAACCTACCTCCATAACTGAATCCTTGTGCCCGCCCGCGTTGAGGAGGCCCAGGAGCCCGTTGCTGCACCGCACCATCGCCGCCACCGTTCGCCTTCTCCGGTTTGGGTTGGTGGCGGTTTGCAGTGACGAGCGAGACGTGGGGAATTCACCCAAACAATCAACGGCGAGAGGGCCGCGGCGATGACCAGTAAGGGCGCTCGGCCGCCGCGGCATCCCTGAGCCTGGCTGCCGTAGAGCGCGGTCTGGGAGTAGGCGGGCGGGCAGCGGAAGGCGAGCGCGACGTGGATCGAGGAGCCGGGGTGTAGGCTAGGTTCGCCCCTGCGCTCGGCCAGAAGGGGCACGCGGGGTCGACGGCCGGCTGCGGAGGGCGGTGGCGGCGTGAACGTAGGAGCGGGGGAGGAGGGAGTTCTGGGGCGGGATTTTGGCGGCGGCAGCGTCGTCGTGATGGACGAGTTTGGATCCCAGGTTTTTACTCTCGCGCGCCAGCAAGAGGTCCCACGTGTCGGCGCCGAAAATTTTCAGAGAGAACGGGATGCGCGACGCACGTGGACTCATAAGGAAAATAATAGGAGTAGAGATATACGAGAAGAGAAGGCCATTCCATCATTGCATTTTCCCTCGGTGCAGCCGATAGATTCCTCATGCGCTGATAGCTAGGCTCGACGAGACGTGAGCTTTCAATCGATCGTTTTGCATGGAACTGGCCAAGTGCTGGGACCGGTCGCTCTCTCGCGCGCAGTTGCAAGTTTTCGTGCTCACCAGTCACCACACAGTGCCACCGCACCGGGCTGCCATGTGCCGTTGTGGTTGAGGCCGGCGCGTTAGATCAGAGCCGTCCATGACGTGCGACTGGGGCGTTCCATGTCACCTTTGAGAGCATGGGGACGAGGGACGTGTCGCCTCACTGGAACTCATACGGCCGGCGTGAGGCGGGATGCATAGCAAAAGTTGGGACGCATAACAAATCTGAATATCTCATGCAGAAAAGTTGGGACCATAGCAAAAGAAAGCAACAGGAGTTCATACACATCCATACAGGAGTTCGCACTCATGCATACAGGAGTACCAATGCAAAGCGCTTGACATCAGCGCGTAACACAGTATAGCAGAGATCTGCTAATATCAGCTAGTGCGCATCAGGAGTTATTTAATTAGTAGTAGTAGTAGTAGTGCGGGAACCTGAAGCAGTATGATGACCTGCATATCGGCGCGGCTCGCCGCACGCCATCAGTTCTTGCCGCCGTCGCCGCTCGCCTCGACGTCGACGATGGCGACGTATCCGGCCTTCTTGGCGGCCGCTGCCTCCTCCTCCTCGTCGGTGGCAAATAAGTTACCGAACAGGGCACTGGCGACCCGTGGGGCGAGGACCCCGAGGAGAAAGGCGACGACAATCCTCGCCGTTCTCGAGACGGGGATGCAGAAGCCTTCCGGCGGGTCGCAGCCGCTGGGTCTGGCCGAGGAGTCGCCGCAGTCGTGGTCGGAGCCGCCGTGCAACGGGCAGTAGACGAACCTCGTCATGAGGAACAGCATGCCGAACCCGACGACGACGCTGCCGGTGAAGGAGAGGAGCACCTTGCGGAGGCGCTTGCAGGCGGCCATGGCAGAACGCGCGCGACGCGAGGGCTAGCTAGTGAGAGCAGCGTGCGCGCGCGCGTGTCCCCGGGTTGTTATACGGGTTCCGGGTCGGTCTGCAAAACAAGCACCGGCAGGCTTACTCTTCCTTCAGTGATGTGTTCAGTGTTCTTTGGAGATCGTAGACACGGCTCAATGATATTTGCACCCAATGGATCACATGCATGCGCACAATCTACCGGAGTAATAATCATTAGCTACTACTCTATTAACTTCAGGAAGAGAGATTTATTACTGGTGCGCGTACTGAATTAATTACGGCCACGGTGAAAGTATAGCATTCTGCGGTACTTTTATATATCAATTAATATAATCAGTAGGAGCGCGAGCTCCTCCTGTTGCTTCAAAAAAAAAAGTATAGCATTCTGCGGCAAGAACCGCTTGCCCCTTTCGGTAACACGTCTTGGCCACGGCCTTTTAACCAAGGCCGCCAAATCTGTGCAACGTCGCTCACAGCCACAGACAATTATTGATCCCGTACCAACACCATCGACTCCATGTGCGGCTCATCCTCTTGCCTTCGCTTTCCTTGTCAAATCCAGCTACTTAGACGAACTGATCGAGGTATTTAGACAGCTACGTAGAGACGAATTGATCAATTCCAGAATAAAGTGATGAATTGGCGATTGAGTTCACAAGGTCGACACAGCTACTTAGACGAACTGATCGAGGTGTTGTGGTTAAAGCGGCTGTTGGAAGTGCAGGTAGTTCCTTTGGATATCAGTCGATTCTTTTGTTCTGTTGGAATTAATGAAAGTACACCGATAGATATTTCTCCTGGGTTTTAGCTCAAAAATTGCCATCTGCCGTGCTTCGTTGAATTGGTCACACAGACGTTTACCTCCTCAATTTCGTGAACTCAATTTTTTTATTTGCTTTTAGGCAAGATGTTTGGCCTGCTTTTTTAAGTTTCTTACTTTTGATTACACTGTACAACTCATACACTCACAACGTACGCACACTCACCTTTATGACCGTACATATGCAAACCCTACCTCTATGAGCATCACGGAAGACTAAGCCGACAAATCCTCTAGATTGACGAAGTCACCGTTGGCGCCTCGCTGTCGACGGCCACGTCGCCTACCGCTGAAAGCACAACGCCGTTAAATCCTAGAAAATTCGCTCCCACTAGGAGTCAAACCTAAGATCTCAGGTGCTACTGATGTTCTTGTAACCACTAAGCTACAGTCCCTTTCGCGCTTTTTTAAGTTTCTTTCTGAGCGGTGCGCTCCTTGTGCTTTGTTTTATTTTCGCTGTGAGCAGCCTAGGCTGTTTTGAACTTTTTTCTACCTCCTCAATGAAAGGGCAGAGCACCTCCATTTATCCTTCAAAAAGACGTTTACCTTCAGTGGTAGCTCAAGAGGCTCAGGCAACAACGACCCATCCTCCAGACGGACAGAGTACCCGTGCCGGCTCACGAGCCTCAGGTTCAGGTTCCTCCACGCGCACGGTGCGCCTGCGTTTCGCATGGATTTGGCAAAGCTGCTGGTGCAGGAGCGAAGAGCCCGACGACCGCACCGGCGCGCGGCTGCAAGAGTTACCCAACCGTGCTTGCTGGGCATGCGTGCTTTACTGCCAGACCCAGCCAATTCTGCACGGAGCCGCTGGATTGGAAGTGACCCTTCACGCTTGAATCATTTCTTTCTCTGTTTATTACATTCTGTAACAATTATGTTGTGGTGCGTGTAGCGAGCGGACATGGGGGCCTGAGTCAGCTGGTGAGGCCATTTCGTTTTCAACCAAAGCTAGCCGTTCTCGACCGCACATGCACATTGGCAAGGGGCGGTCTCTCTTCAATTCAAGGATATTTAGTTGAATACTCATTATTTTTTAAAAACAATTTATCTATTATCTTAATATTTGAAGAGAAAAAGAAGCCATCACGTTCGCTCTCAAGGCCACGAAAATCTCACATTAATCAGAAAAAAGAAAAGCTACGAGCGGTTGGATTTTATGAACATCTAACGGTCTAGATTAAATAGCATACTCATAACAAAATAATTCATAATAGAAAGAATTCGGAATTAAAAACTATAAAAAAGTAGTAGTTTGATTTGGATACAAATTAGAAGAGAGAACAGCTAAAAGAGTCCATACAAAATACTGTTGATATGGCAATGTTAAAGACGTGCACCCGGGAGACTATCAGATCACAGGTGACGTCCTACCGTGGGATTTGTTTTTCAATATACGTGCATACAAGTCCATATACGTACCAGCATACCAATCTAGGATCCTCTGTCAACGCGTTTGCTCTCGCACGTATATGATACGGATTGTTCCTCTTCTGATCTTCCGAGCTCTCTGTATTTCTCTTGCACGCGGCACCCGGCGTAAGCACGATCCATCTTGGGTGCTGGCGTCGCCCCTCCCTCTTGACATGGAGCAGTAGCAAAAGTGACGCATGTTGGTGCGCTCCAGGCAGGTTCTCCTACAGATACTCATCACCGCCAAACGTCGAGAGACCGTGATGCTATGGGAGCACTGTTGTTCGCCGTTCTCGCCTTAGCTGAGTCGATCGATCTGGCAGTGTCTTTGCATGCGTCTTCCATGGTGAATTTCCGTGATTAGGGCTGACAATATACGCCGACGCGGATGCGCAGGAGACGATCCCCATGTGGTCACTTGGATTCTCGCAGGCACCTCACGGCTTGCCCCAGCGCTCAAATATTGATTGACTAGCGTGTGTGGTGGTGAGAATCAGCAGGCTCAATGTTGATTTCAATCACATCGACCATCAGAGTGGTTTGGAGGAGGGGATAACCAGCCAAGCTTTAATGAGAAGCTCGACGGCCAGGCGCACCGTATGCTGCAGATCATATATACGAAGTTGAAGAGAGCAAAAACGACAGCTACTGGTGATCTGCAGGGAGAAGTTATTGCAATAATTGGGAGAAGTTATTGCAATACGGTGCAATAATAGCGAGAAATTATTGCAATAATTGGCTCAAGACGAAGTTATAGTAGTGAGAAACAGGGAGAAGATGCAAGAACTCCTGGTGACTGGTGTCTCATTCTGCCGTGCATATGGTGTCTGAAGTCTGATCGGCGAGATGGAGCATGAGAAGAAGGATATGGTGTGGCCGTAAGGAACGACGACGGTACGGTTTTTTCTTGGTTGATAATATTAAGCAGGCCACATGGCAACATGCTGGGCGCGATTTGCTGGCGTTGCATCGATGGGTAGGCATAACCAGGTTCAAGCACTGCAGCTCATACCCGCAATCTCCAAGGAGGGTTCAGTGTGGATCAGTCACCTACCAGCCAAAGAGTCAAGAATAACTTGGTACCAGTCAAATAAAAGATTTTTTTTAGAAACAGGAATATATTTCAACATTTCAGCCTCTGCATCACTCGATGCATGTAGCTGTTCATTATTACAACGTTCAAGAAAGACTTTGAATCAAACAAAATTGAAACTCCACTTAACGACATGTCTTCAAACAAAAAGAAGTCTATTACTAAAACACCATCCATTGCTAGCAAAAATTTCTATAGACGTGGTCTCAAGCATACGACAGCCCCAAATGACTTGTGGGCGCTCCACCTCCTTTTGCAAAAGTGCCCAGAAACGCATCCAGTATGTACCTCTGAAGATCACCTGCATAGGAGTAAAAGCTCTTGTGCCGTTAAAAACCACATCATTTCTACATAGCCATATTGCCCAAAGTAAAGTGCATGTTCCTACTAAAATTTTGTAACTAAGTTTCTTATCTACCCCAACTAGCCAATCGTCAAACATATGTTGAACACTTTCCGGGGGTGTAATGTTAAAAGAAACTTGTACAATTCGCCAAATTAATCTAGCAACTTGACAACTGAAGAAAAGATGTTGGATACTTTCGTTAACAATACAAAAGCAACAATTTATACTTCCCTTCCATCGCCTTTTTGCCAAATTATCTTTTGTAAGAACAATGCCTTTAATCAAATACCATATAAATATTTTGATCTTCAAGGGCAATTTCAGCTTCCACAGTATATGATTATGAGGCACAACGTCCGGTACGGCAAGCGTTCTATACAACGTCCATCTAAATGTATCCTTTTGATCTGATAGTTGGATATTCATAACTTTAGACACAAGCTGATGCCATGCCGCTAAGTTATTTCCCACAAGTGATCTTCTAAAGGCCACATTAAGAGGATCTGATCGAAACACCGTTGCAACCGTTGCACTCTTCTTCCTAACTATATTATATAAATTTGGGAACTGTTCCTTAAAAGGTGTATTGTCCAGCCATACATCCTCCCAAAATCTAACTTGAGTACCATCACCCACATTGAATTTGCCTAATCTCAAAAAATCTTTCTCAAAAAGGCAAATAAAAGATGAATGGCAGAAGTTAGATCGTTTGCTTTGGATTGATTTGGAAGCAGTGGCAGAGCCAGCAACAAACTCTAGGAGAGGCCGGCGGGCTGGGCTAACATGACGAGGCAGTCAGCCAAGGATGAAAAACTGGAAATCACGGCAGCCCGGCCGAGAAGACGAAGAACAGTTAAGCAACTTTTCAAGGGACACGGCCTTGAACAGGATTGCGTGTTTGCGACAGAAGCGAGAGCGTGTGATGCTAGCTAATAGGAGGAAGCAAAATAACAGTGGGGCAGCAATTCCAGAGCAAGGGTGATTCGAGATTGGCTCATGCTCAGCCGTTGGACACTAGGCTTTCATTCCTCTCCCAATATCCCTCTGTTTTCCTGTTCTTTAAAAAAAAAATATCCCTCTGTTTTGTAGGCCTTGCCAACCGGTTCTTCAAAAAAATTTCTCCACCAGGGGGGGTGGGGGGGGGGCGTGGCCCCGGCTGGCCCTAAGGTGGCTTCGCCAGTATTTGGAAGCATGGAAACGGATATCTAAAGAACAACATCATGCCTCTGTTAAGCTACATGCAGGCCTTGCCATGCATATGCATAGACAGGTCATCCAACTTTTTTTTCTTGGCGAAGACAAGTCCCAACTAACTCTTACAGATAGCTTCACATATAAAAAATCTTAAGAAGTATTATGTGTTTATAGTATAAATTAGTCAGTATCACTATCATTTACATAATGTAATATAACGGTCTAGCTGAGATTTGTTGGTTCTCAAACTATATTCATTTGCTTGGATATATTATCTGAAGGTAATCTCAGCAAATTTCACTTTCCTTCTAGAACAAAGGAGTCTACATTTTGTTGCCACCTTTCTTCAGCATAAAGTCAATTTCTTAACCACATGATAATCTACGGTGGTATATCTTACTGTAAGTTGTTCCCTCCTGACTACCCATCCCAACGCCAAGAAAAAGAAATATACAAAGAAAGTAATGTAGCAATCCGCGCTAGGAGATTATTGCTGGGATATCGATGACATGGTGGCCGATCTTGATAGCGGACGTGAGAGGACTTCGTACTTGACCAAGACGCTGTCAAGAACCTTTTTTCCTGAGAAGACCATGGCAAACAGAACTGGATTCATACGAAGACATGATGCTGTCAAGAACATGCACAACATACTTTGCGGTAGTTTGTTTTCATAAAAATATAAAAAGCAATCATTGATTATTTTTTCCTTGGGTTTACTCAAGATAAAAGAAGCAGGCGGTGTACGACTGCATAATGTAGCCCAAGTCACATGAAACAATGTACGTGGAATACATTGCTTGCTATTTGGAGCACATGACGGAAGTTTAAAGTCAAGAACAATATCATACGCCTCAAGCATGAAAAGAGAAGGCGATATACACCATTTAAAGGTGTTTCTGGGAAATTTCAATTTTCGACTCAAAATATTCTGAATATGTGCAGAATGAACTTTTCAGTAATAAGTGCAGAACAACCCTTTTTAGTATAAATCAATCTCTAAAAGCCTCCAATTATGAGTTGACCTTTTATGTCACTCTGGTGTTGAATTTTCTATTTTTTCACAAAAGCCTCATATACCACGTATTCTCTCCCTTATATTGCCACTCTCTCCAATAAGATCTACATGATATAAAAGAGCAACAATTAGATAGTTTATTATAGTGAGAGTCGGTGGTAGTGGCGGTGATTTATTTATTGATTATAAAGATAATGACAAAGGATACCCAATCAAGAAGTAAGGAGGCGGCACAATAAGCTGGCAACTCCATTTATCCTTACCAATACGCTAATTCTTAGAGCAATGACATTATCACAGTTTGCCCAATATAGAGTGAATAATTATTCTAATAATTGTGTCGTCACAAAAAATATATCCAATTGGGTCAATTGTTATAGCGATTCTAGCCGCGCAATTTGCGCGGAACACCTTGCTAGTTCATATATATAATGTATAGCAGGTATATATATATACAACAAAAAAAACAAAAGAAAACATAGGCTTCAATCAATCTCCACTACTTAAAAAGTCTGAAAGATATCGTCTCTTCAATTTTTCGTTGTTCGTCCTGCCTATTCGATTCTCAGCCGAACTTGAATTCAATTCATTTTGACTGAGTTCAACTCGAGTTCGAATTTCCTGATTTTTGTGAGTTTTAGATATTTTTTAATGGGGAAACGAAGCTGAAGATGAGTTCGAATCCGTTTTTGCTCACTCTTACTCGTGATCATGTAGACAGGTAGACTCATCCGTGATCTGGAGATGCCGATGGAAGATCGTACACGGCCCTCCGATCGGACGGCTCACATGCATGCACGCATACACTATGTCACGACTTCCGGCCACGGCGAAAGTATTGCATTCTGCGGCACGAACCGCTTTGCCCCTTCCGGTAACACGCCTCCACAGCTTTTTACACTGGACCACCAAATCTGTGCAACGCCGCTCCCAGCTCCAGGAAATTATTGATCCCACACCAACCCTACCGCTCATCTCCTTGCCTTCGCTTTCGGTTTTTTTTTTTTTTTTTTGGAAGAACGCGTTCGTGGTTTTCTTTTCATCCAGAACAAAGTGATGAGCGATCGAGTTCAGACTTCAGAGCAGTGGCGGAGCTGAGATTGCTCAGCTGGGCATTTATTTTTTGATTAGATATTTATTTTCCATATCTTTTAGATTGGGTGCTCA
This sequence comes from Eragrostis curvula, assembly GCA_007726485.1. Lineage (NCBI taxonomy): Eukaryota > Viridiplantae > Streptophyta > Magnoliopsida > Poales > Poaceae > Eragrostis > Eragrostis curvula. The sequence continues at coordinate 22,245,044 of CM017439.1, read as the reverse complement.
TTTTTAGATCAAATCTCTGTATTTTTTGAAACTCTTAAGTAACATTTAGCCTATTTTTAAAATTTTTGGGCATTCATATGAATGCCATGAAGCCTAGCCAGCTCCCCCAGTGCTTCAGAGTGACACAGTCGTTACTGGACAAAAGCAGCTGAGTGGAACGAAAGCACACCAATCGATTTGCAATGAAACGGGTGGAGGAGAAGCTGGCAAGCAAAGCCTCACGACCGGCATAGTAGGAGTCTAAAGCAGATGACCTCTCCACCACAGCTATTTGATCGACGTGGTGCTCCCCTATTTTGACGCATGTTTTGTTAGTGTCGTGGCTTGCCTCTCCTTGTGACGCATCGCCCGTCAACCAAGTCGGTTGCTGAGGTTGGGCTTTGATTTTCTTCGGAGATAGATGGGGAAGGCAGCGGGCTGAGCCTTTTCTTTTTTTTTTCTCCACACCACATTCAACTGGTGTCTTGGCATGATTTTCATGGCCTCTGACGCCAAACAAAATCGCATTCAGTTATGAAGCAGCATCATGTTTGACCAAAGGAGAAAGAAACGGGAGGAGAAAACGCCCGCCATGACTCCAGAGAAAAGAGAAAGAAAATGGAGATTAGAATTTTTAACACCAAAAAATTTCTTTCAACTCCAGAATCTGTCCAGATCAAACATCAGTGGCGCTGAGGTTGATAGCGCGTCCTCTGCCACACCGCGTCGGAGGAGCCGCGCTGGAGCTCCCCGTCGAACCTCGCTCCGAGAGTGAATACTGGGATGGTGGATGGGGGAGGGGAAGATGCAGCAGTGGGCGACGTTGACGCCTGAGAGTGAGCGGTTGCGGCCGTGCGTGGAGAGGTGTAGGTCAGGGATGCGGCAGCGCGGCGGCAGCTGGCACGGACGCGCGCGGCGCGCTAGCTGAGAGAGGCAGACTGAATGAGAGAGAGCAATGCTTGTGCTTTGTTGTTTCATGGAGGAGCAAGCAGAGCAGACTCGGGAGCAAAAGATAAGGATCAGGTGGCTTGTGCGCACCGAGAAGCTGGACTCCTGGGAAGCTCCGCCTGCCAAACAAAAGAAAGCAATCGGTGGCTCTTTCCCGGTACCCACGCTACCAAGTACAAGCCAGGCCGCACGCGCACCGTATAGGACCCACGTTTCTTCCAAAGCCCACGCCCACGAGGCCACGACCGACGACAGAAAATAAAAACACGTTTGGATGGATGGGCGCGGCGGAGCGCGCCTATTTTCCTAGTTGGACTGCCTAGTTGGACTGAAGCGGCGAAGAGATGCCTCGGCTAGCTTGCTTTTCCTCCTCGGCTAGCTTGCTTTTCCTCCTCGGCTTGCTAAATGTGTGCAACAGCACTAGTACTGTAACGTACGTCGCTCCCATCTCCTCCCAGCTGCTTTATTCGAAAACTGTTTGTGCAGTTCACAAACAGATCCCCTGGCTGGAAAGGCGTATTATTACCATGACAAAACTGCAGGAAATAATATACGGGCGGACCATTTAACATGCATTCAGAGACATCGCATACCTGTGCACACTTGAGTACAGTATGTGTGCTGTAAGCTGGGGACGGCCGTTTAGTTAATTTTCGCTTCTGTTTACCGCCAGGTAACTTCAACACAATACCACCACGTACGGACGGACAGACCATGCGTTTGCCTTGCTTCTTGCTGCACGCGACACGCGCACGCTGACATGACACAGGGACGAGGCGAGGGCTCCTGCGTTTGCATGGAATTGGCGAACCTGCTGGGATGACCGCCGATCGAGCGGAGAGGCCAGCGCGCGGTTGCGAGTCTTTCGACTTGTGAATTTCCGTGACGTGCTTGCTGGGCATGTGCGAATAATCCAGAACCAAAACGTCTCGTGGAACGCATTCGTCTCGTGCCTCGCCGGCTCGCCCGTAATTCCATGTACCTCGACACGCTCGCGAGGGCATTGAGCCGCTCGACGGCTCGAGCGATGTGTCGACTCCCTGGACCTGCACGGCGTGAGCCGGAACGCCCCGGCGAGGAGGAAGCGCTCGCCGGCGACGGCTAGAGGTGAGCGCCGGTCGGCTTGAGTTGGCGCCTTGGATCTGCTGAAAGAAGGCTTGGGCGGTGGAGACGGGAGAACTCCCAAAACCGAGCCATCTAGCTAGCTAGTAGAACAGATCCATCACGGGAAGGCATAATGTCACGAATCGCTCTGGAAAAAAACGGGCATAATCGAAATCAACTCCGATTTGAAACGAAATGGTCAGGTGCTCACATGATCCCATTTCAACCCCTGGGAACTGGGAAATAAAAAGGAAGAACAAACCCCGCGCCCCTGCTAGATAGCTAGATAACATCTCAGAAAAGAAATGACATCTCGCCAGCCCATCGTTCTACTAGTAAAATCCATGAATACTCAAGAAACGGCACAAGAAACGTGAGGCAAACACATGAGCATCTTGCAGAAAAGTTGGGATCATATAGTAGATAGCAAGCCAACACCCAATGCAAAGGAGCAAGCAACGGTAGCAAACAAGAGTATCAAGCACTTAACAACAACAGCATGATGCAGTAGCAGATCTGCTAATAACTAGTGCGAATCAGGAGTTATTTAGTACTCTACTGCTGGAGCAGGATGATGACCTGCATACCCTTCCGCCCCTGGCGCGGCTCGCAGCACGCCATCAGTACTTCTTGCCGCCGTCGCCGCCCGCCTCGACGTCGTCGTCGCGGATGGCGACGTATCCAGCCTTCTTGGCGGCGCCGGCCGCCTCCTCCTCCTCCTCCTCGTCGGCGTAGGGGCTGCCGAAGAGGGCCGTGGCCGTCAGCTGGCCCAGGGCCCCGATGAGAAAGGCGACGACATGCCTATCCTTGCGCGAGAGGGCGACGCAGAAGCTGTCGTCCGGCGGGTCGCAGACGCAGGGGCCGGCCGAGGAGTTGCCGGGGCTGGGGGCTGCCGAGGAGTCGGCGTCCACGAGCGGGCAGTAGACGAACACGTTGAGGAGGTGCAGCAGGACGAGCCCGGCGACGATGCTGAAGGTGGTGTTGCGGAGCACCTTGCGGAGGATCTTTCTGGGGGCGGCCATGGCAGAACGCACGCGAGCGACGGCGAGGGCTTGTCAGAGGAATGCGCGCGCGTCTGGGTTTGCAGCAAGACGTTCAAGCACCAGCAGCTGGCGCGTGAAGCGCAACTCGTGATCATATAGACTGTCAGGTAGACTCGTCCGTGATCTGGAGATGGGGAGATCGTACACGGCCCTCCGATCGGACGGCTCACGTGCATGCACGCATACACTAGCTATATCATGACGTCCGGCCACGGTGAAAGTATAGCATTCTGCGGCACGAACCGCTTTGCCCCTTCCGGTAACACGTCTTGGCCACAGCCTTTTGCACTGGGTCGCCAAATCTGTGCAACCTCGCTCCCATCCCCAGGAAATTATTGATCCCGCACCAACCCTACCGATTCAATCTACGGCTCACCTTCTTGCCATAACCTTGGCTTTTTTTTTTCACCCCTCTCTTTTCGTCCAGAACAAAAGAGATGAGAGAACGATCGAGTTCAGAGTGACACAGTTGTTACTGGACAAGCACACCAATCAATTTGCAAATGAAGCCGGTGGAGCAGCTGACAAGCAGAGAGTCACGCCCGGCACTGGACTGAAGCGGCGAAGCGATACGTCGCTCCCACCTCCCCCCAGCTGCTTTATTCGAAAATTGTGCAGTTCACAAACACATCCCCTGGAAAGGCGTGCTCTTACCATGACAAAACTGTAGGAAATAATATACGGGCGAGCCATTTAACATGCATTCAACGTCATCGCATACCTGTGCTGTGCACACTTGACTACTCCGGCACAGTGTGTGTGCTATAAGAGCAAGTATTATGAGTCCTAGTCAGCTGGCGAAATGAATCATCACGTCAGAAAAATCACCGTTGGCAGAGAGAGAAAAGGAGAGAGAGCGTGGAGCAGGCGGCTCGTGAAACGCTGGCTGAAGCAGGCGAAGAAGCTTTTGTGCGGCTGTCATTCGCTCAGGGCTTGCGTGCAATACGGAGAGCGTTAAATTTTAGTGGGGCCAACAGCAGCCGGGCACCCACGCTGGCGTTTTGTTGCGCCGGCAGCGGGCGCAGCATTAGCCCTGCTCTAAGCTGATCGACGGCCGTTTAGTTAATTTCCTCGGTTCTGTTTAGCCATGGAGGACCATGCTTTGTGAGATTGACCACAGACGTACGTTTTACGGCCAGGTAACTCATCACAAAAGACTCAGGCACGTATCGATCCTAGCTAGTGCGGGGCTCCTGGGCGAGCAAAACGAGTTCACGTTCTCAGGCATGCATGGTGCTCGAACAAGGTGTTGTCTTCTGGCACTTGTAGCACATCATCAGAGCTCCTTTTAATTTCGAAAAGAACGTCCAGTGCACCCACGTTGTGTTATTGTTTTACGTCTTAGGTACGACAACAGCATCACGGTGGCGCGGAATTACTAGTACGGCTCATACAGCGGATACGGGGTAAGTTTTCGAGAAGATGAACACCTGACACCACACTAGATCGAATCCATGGTGCAAATTGCAGTCTCACATTTCCTGCTGGCTGTTGGTGCCGGTGCAGGACGAGCTGCTGTGGGCGGCGGCTTGTCTGTACCAGGCGACGAACGACGGCCGGTACCTGTCCTTACCTGGCGACCGCAACGCCGATGCGCTGGGCGGCACCGGCTAGACCATCAACCAGTTCGGGTGGGACGTCAAGTACCCCGGCGGGCGTGCAGGTCCTCGCCGCCAAGATCCTCCTTCAGAACAAGCTCGCCGATGTGCTGCGGAGCTACCAGCAGAAGGCGGACCTGTTCGCGTGCGCCTGCCTCGGCAAGGCCGACGGCAACAACAACGTCCGCAGAACTCCCGGCGGCATGCTGTACAACCAGAGCTGGAACAACATCCAGCTCGTCACCAGCGCCTCCTTCCTCCTCGCCGCCTACTCCGACACGCTCGCCGCCGCCGGCCGCGTGCCCGTCCGGCGGCGCCGCGGTGCAGCCGTAGGAGCTCATGGCGCTCGCGAAGGTGCAGGTGGACTACATCCTGGGCAGCAACCCGCGGGCGACGAGCTACATGGTCGGGTACGACGCCACGTTCCCGCACCAGGCACACCACCGCGGCTCGTCCATTGTTTCCACTTTCCATCAAGGACAACCCGTCCTTTGTCAGCTGCCACGACGGGTACTCGACCTGGTACGGCAGACATGGCATGCAGGATGCAGATGCAGCAACCCCAACCTGCTCCACGGCGCCGTTGTTGGTGGACCGGATGAGTACGACAACTTCGCCGACGAGCAGGACGCGATGACGTCGTGGACGCAGAGGGGCAAGACGTACCACAGGTACGCGGTGACGGTGACCAACAAGTCCGGCAAGACCGTCCATCCACATCGGCATCTCCAAGCTCTACGCCCCCGTGTGGGGGCTCGACATGGCGCGCTACGGCTACGTGTTCCCGAGCTGGCTCCCGTCCTTGCCCGCCGGCAAGAGCGCCGAGTTCGTCTACAGCCAGGCCGCGCTGCGGGCGGACGAGCTGGGTCACCGGCTACAAGCTCGTCTGAAATCAATGGCACCTGATCCAACTTATGGTGTAGTGTCTCGTTGCATGTGTGCGTGAGGAACCAAGGAGTGCAAGTTTGTTAGGTTATAGTAGTACTACGTAACGCAAGGGACAGAAAGAGATGGAGCTAGTTACTGTTGGATATATGAGCACTTTTAGGTTTAATTTAATTCAGAAATAAAACAGGAACATGATGAACAGATTGCAGAATAAACTAGACAAGTCTAAAACCATAGTAAACAGAGCAAGATCTACCATACTTCGCAGTACTATCGTACAAGCATGGATCATGTAGGCATAGAAGAGAGACATGGTTTCAGAGAGTACGTACTGATCGTTCAGAGGAGACGATGAAGAAGCCGTGACGATTGGCGATGCAGACAAGCCGGGACAGCGGAGAAGACATCGACGAAGGCGATGATGTGCAGCAGCCCCCCGAACACGAAGGTTGAGGAAGACGAGCCGTGATGGAAGCGATCGAGCAGTCGCGCAGAGCGCTTCCCAAAAACCTTATTCGCTCTCTCCCGGTGCAGGAGCTCAGAGAACGACGGTTCCGGAGACCTGCTCTCCCGTTTGCCGGTGCACGCCGACGATCGGGATAGGGCAGACTACAAGCGGCGGCGCAGCAGGAGGAAGAGGCAAAACCCTAACTCGTGTTGAGATGTGTTCTGGTGGGCGGCGGCCGTACGTATTTATAGAGGGAGAACCGCTAGGGTTAAGGCGTACCAAAACCGAGTCGGTTTCCATATAAAAACGTGTTGGACACGAAAAAGAAAAAACTGCAAAAGGAAGCCGCACACCCGCAAGGCATCGGGCCGGATTTCGGCGGACCATTCACGCAGGTGAATCGCGGCCGCGCCCATCGCCCAAGCCCCGCCCCGCCCGGCAAGGCGAGGCGAGGCGAGCGAGCGCGCGCGTGTGTTTTTCCTTTATTCCTCTCATCCACACACTTGCAAGAATGGGTAGAACAACCTTCTATATAAGTTGGTCCTCCTCCACCTAAACTAGCAATGTGGGACTAAAGGATGCACTCCCACCATTCATGGATGGGCCTTTGAGATTTTCCAGGAATTATTCAGAATTTCCTAATGGGCCTAGTTGTAGCCCACTAATAATTCTAGCAATCCCCCACTAGATCTCAAAGTCCCATTTAAGATTTTGCCAGATCCTACTGCTGTTTGATATACCAGTGCTTCGATGGAGACCGTTAAGTTGAACATCCATCTAGAACAATAAGCTACACTCATTCACAACTTGAACAATGGACTACGTCTTGAATTGCAAGTTTTGTGCAAACAAGTTTCACTTAAAGCCAAACTGATACTTGACCTCCAGTAGACTACCCCGCGGGTGGAGCATATAGGTCATACTCCCTGGTCTCTTCATGAGCTTAATAGAGATCACCCAAGTCTCACAGATTGCGACCTTACAACAATCGGGCTCATATAGGTGTATTCTTTCAAGAATGTTCTGCAGGAAAACATCTTCGCTAATTAAAGCCAACAGAATACATTAAGGCATTTGCCAACCTGCCATGCAGAAAATGAGAGTAATGCATCTTTACTCGAGTGGGTTAGGTAAGGTACTCTCTAGTCATCCACTAGCTTGTTCTTCCCAGATCCTACTTCACGGGATCTCCGATCACATAGGTTGGGTTACCGCTATGGAATAACTCATATGGGTCTCATACCTATCTCCTTAGATGCAGCGTCTATCACATTACGTGACAGCCCCTTAGTAAACGGATCTGCCAGGTTCTTTGCAGTTTGGATATAATCCAATGATATAACTCCGGAGTTTCTCATCTTCCTGACAGATTTCAACCGTCTCTTAATATGTCTTGATGACTTATCATTATCCTTAGAACTATTCACCTTGACAATTACCGTTTGATTGTCACAGTTCATAAGGATTGCCCGCACAGGTTTTTCAACGATAGGCAAGTCCATCAAGAGCTCTCGTAGCCAGTCGGCCTCAACGGTAGCTGTATCTAATGCAGTTAACTCTGCTTCCATAGTAGACCTCGTTAAGATGGTCTGTTTGCATGACCTCCATGAAACAGCACCACCACCCAAAGTGAAAATGTATCCACTTGTGGCATATATCTCATCTGCATCAGATATCCAGTTCGAATCACTATATCCCTCAAGTACCGCAGGATATCCAGAATAGTGAAGCGAATAGTTCATAGTGCCAACCAGATAGCGCATAACTCTCTCAAGTGCATGCCAGTGAGCTTCTCCCGGATTAGTAGTAAACCGGCTCAGTTTGCTCACAGCATATGAGATATCAGGCCTCGTAGCACCAGCTAAGTACATGAGTGATCCAATGATCTGAGAATATCTCAATTGGTCTCTACCAATTCTTTTATTCTTTCGAAGAATCACACTGGGATCATAAGGTGTTGGAGAAGGCTTGCTGTCCTTATAGCCAAACCGGCTCAAGACTTTCTCTACATAATGGGATTGCGTCAAAGTAATCCCATTCTCTCATTTGATTAACTTGATGTTCAAAATAACATCAGCCTCTCCCAGATCTTTCATGTCAAAGCTATGACACAAGAACGACTTGACCTCATGAATCACGCCAAGGTTTGTTCCAAAGATCAGTATGTCATCGACATACAAACACAGTATAACACCTTGACCCCCACCATAGCGATAGTACACACACTTATCAGCCTCATTGACACTAAAGCCTGCTGATATGAGAGTTGAATCAAACTTCTCATGCCATTGCTTAGGAGCTTGTTTCAGACCATACAAAGATTTCAACAACTTGCACACCTTGCCTTCTTGACCTTTAATTACAAAACCGTCTGGCTGGTCCATATAGATTTCCTCTTCCAACTCCCCATTAAGGAAAGCTGTCTTAACATCCATCTGATGGACGAGAAGACCATGAGAGGCAGCCAGAGAGAGTAAAACTCGAATAGTGGTCATTCTAGCAACAGGTGAGTAAGTATCAAAGAAATCTTCGCCTTCTTTCTGTGTATAGCCCTTAGCAACAAGTCGAGCCTTATACTTATCAATAGTACCATCAGGTTTGAGCTTCTTCTTGAACACCCACTTGCAACCCACAGGTTTGCAACCATATGGTTTGTCAACAACCTCCCAAGTACCATTAGAAAGAATGGAATCCATCTCACTATGGATAGCCTCTTTCCAATCATCTGCATTAGGAGATGCAAATGCCTCTGAAATGGTTTTAGGAGTATCATCCACGAGATACACAGTGAAATCATCACCAAAAGACTTTGCAGTCCTCTGTCTTTTGCTCCTCCTAGGAGCTTCACTGTCATTCTCCTCTGGAATTAACTCAAGTGTATGTTCAGCATGTTCAGAATGTGTGTCAGGTTCAGGTATTATTTCAGGAATCACATCAGAAGATAATCTATCAATGCTATGCAAATCTTTCATAGGAAATATGTCCTCAAAGAAAGTCACATCACGAGACTCCATTAATGTATTGACATAAACATCAGATACCTCAGATTTAACCACTAAAAATTTATAAGCAATGCTATGATGAGCATATCCCAAAAAGACACAATCCACAGTTTTAGGTCCCAACTTACGCTTCTTGTTTATTGGCACATTAACTTTGGCCAAACAACCCCATGTGCGTAAATAAGAAAGCGATGGTTTTCTTCCGATCCATTCTTCATACGGAGTTTTCTCTTTATTCTTCATAGGAACTCTATTCAGGACATGACCTGATGTCAGTAAAGCCTCCCCCCACCATGCCTTGGATAATCCAGCAGTGGCTAACATGGAATTAACCAAGTCAGTCAAAGTGCGATTCTTTCTTTCGGCAATCCCGTTTGATTTGGGGCGAATAGGGAGGCGTCCCCTCATGAATAATACCATGTTCCGCACAGAATAAGTCAAACTCGTTAGAAAAATACTCACCACCGCGATCAGACCTAATACGTTTGATCTTTTTCTCAAGTTGAGTTTCAACTTCAGCCTTATAGATTTTGAAGTAGTTTAGAGCCTCGTCTTTCGTTTTCAACAAGTATACATAGCAATATCTAGTCGCATCATCAATCAACGTCATGAAATATCTTTTTCCACCTTCTGTCAACACACCATTCATCTCGCACAGATCTAAATGTATGAGTTCTAATGGTGCCAAATGTCTCTCCTCGGCTACCTTGTGAGGTTTTCGAGGTTGCTTTGATTGCACACAACTATGGCATTTAGAACCTTTGATAATGGAAAATTTCGGAATTAAATTCAAACTGGAAAGTCGAGACATAGAACCAAAATTCAAATGACATAAACGTGAATGCCAAACACTAGCATCACTCTCATCAATACCACTAGAAATATGGTTCACCGACTTATTACAGAAATCCGAAAGGGAAAAACGGAACAAGCCTCCGCAATCATAGCCTTTACCAATAAATTGTCCACTCTTAGAAACGACAAGTTTATTAGACTCAAGCACTAGCCTAAAACCATCCCTACACAAAAGGGAACCACTAACTAGATTCTTGTTGATAGAAGGGACATGCTGCACGTTCCTCAGCCGCACGATCTTTGCCGAAGTAAACTTCAGATCGACCGTACCAACACCATGAACAGAAGCATGTGACCCATTCCCCATCAGGACGGAAGAATCCTGTTGGACCTGGTAAGAAGAAAACAGAGAAGCGTCAGCACAAACATGAACATTAGCACCAGTATCAAGCCACCAACTTGTAGATTGAAATACTGAAAAAATAGAAGGTAAACCGTACCCACTATTTCCACTTCCAGCAATGGTCACCATGTTCGCAGACTTCTGCTCCTGTTGAGGTTTTCTTCCTTTGCGGTTTGGGCACTTCTTTGCCCAATGATCAGAAGCACCGCACACGAAGCAACCCTCGTTCTCCTTGTTCTTCTTCTTCTTGAAGGTAGTGGTCTGTTTTGGCTTATTGTTCTTGCCCTTGCCCATGTTAAACTTCTGATGCTGCTGCTCCTGCTGTACCACATTGGCACTGCCACTGGTTTGACCCTCAACTCCTTTAGGTCGTCCATCCTTAGCCCGAGATTTCTCCTCAACATCAAGAGAAGCAATTAAATCTGAAACAGAAATCTCTTGCCTCTTGTGTTTGAGCTGTGTGGCGAAATCCCTCCAAGCAGGAGGTAATTTGGCAATAATGCCCCCAGCCACAAATCTGTCGGGAACGACAATCTTAAGGAGTTCGAGTTCCTTCACCATGCACTGTATCTCATGAGCCTGCTCGACTATTGAACGGTCATCGACCATCTTATAGTCATGATACTGCTCCATGATATACAACTCAGTGCCAGTGTCTGCACCACCATAGGTGTTACACAGAGCATCCCACAACTCCTTAGCGCTTTCATGCACAAAATACACATCAGTAAGATGGTCCGCAAGTGCATTCAGAATAGCGCCTTTGAAGATTGTGTTAGCCTTTGTATAGGCCTCATCCTACACACCCATGGCAGTAAGCCACAACGTGACTTTCACTTGCCATCTCTTGAAGTGCACGCCAGTGAATTGCGCTGGCCTCAGTGCATCGACAAATCCAACCATTAAACCAAAGTGCCTATGTTGACGGTCGTTACGGACCAATTTCGACCGTCAACTAGCTCAATAAACGAGAAGGATTGGACACTCTTTACATGCACTTTATTTAAGAATAACCTAGTTCCACATGTACCTCTAGATTTCAGTGTGCAGGTGGAATAAGGGAGAAATCCAGGTGAACTCATGCCCCAAGGCGACGAATCAACACTTCTACACAACAACGTTCGCCGCGGGAATACAATTCCAAGACAAAAGGCCAAATCTCGTCAAAGTCCAACACAACTAAGGCCAAATGCACCTGGACCAGAGAAGTGGACCCAGAGGGGGAGCCACCTGCCAAAGCCCAGCCCAGGAGGGGCCAGGCACAGGTCGGCCGACCCCCCCTGGCCAGGTCGGCCGACCTGGCAGGGTGGCCCCCTGGGCCCATCTTTCTATGGCGGTTTGTAACCGACCTCTGGAGGTCAGTTCCCCCTGCATTAAATGCCACCGACCTCGGGAACCGCCTCAAAGTTGCCGACCTTCAAGGACTATATAAGGAGGGGTACCCCCCCTCCTTCCAAGACACACAATACACAAGGATCATTCCCTCCTCCTCACACTAGAGCTAGAGGCAATTCTAGGTAGTGCTAGGCTGAGTAGTGGGCTGCCCTATTGCTCCCAAAGTCTTGTGGAGAATTGGGTAGCACTCTTGTATCCTTTCTCTCTCTTTGTAAGACTTGTTATTTAATCTATGGAATACAAGTATTCATATAGTTGTTATGAGCTTGCTAGTTCTATCATGATCTTGTATGATCGTTCGTTGTTCGTTCATGCTCGTTCATCATTCGTTCTTCGTTCGTTTATACTCGATCATCGATTATTCTTGAACTTGCTTAATCGTTCATCGTTCGTCGCTCGTTCTTGAGCGACGAACGCTTATGCATGACTTAGTGCTAGCTTTGATCCCTTTTATCTAGTTTATGCTAGTTAGGCCAGATGTTCTCCTGTTTAGGCATCGGGCTCATTGTCCTGCAAAGGTCCTCTAGATTTATCACCCCGTCGATCCGAAGGGTTGGGGGTGCCTCGAGGGATCTAGAGTCGTAGTTAGTAACGCCGGCATGGTGCCGGGGTAGTCTATCCACCCTTGGGTATGTGCGTGTCCCACGGTTTGTAGAGGTAGGTGGCAGGAAGTGACAGCCCTGTCCATCCAAAGGAACCCTCCACGTTCGGGCACGGCATAGGAGTACGTAAATAGGCCGGAGTCGCGAGCCAGACCTTGCGTATGCCGGATCTCCCGATGTTGCCTAGGCACTAGACGCTTGCTTGTGCTTGCATGACGCTAGATGATAGGTAGAGGTTGTGCACGCTATATGAATGTTGTACCTTTGGAGTAGTAGCTCGCTAGTCTAACTTAGCATTGCTTATGATTGTCTCTCGCCTTTTATTAGAGAGAGTGGAATGCCTTCGTGTGTGTCACACTATCCCTATCATTATTAAACCTTACCCCTGCATTGGAATGTGGTTATATCACTTATCGTTTGTAACACCATGAACATAAGTACTCTTGTCAACCATGTCTTCCTTTGGGAAAATATAAATACGATACCCTGGAATACTCTCGGGTGAAATGCTACAACGGGTTATCCGTCCGCTTGCGGATATTCTATTTAACATGACAAACCTTATAATTCATATCTAGTACTTGTTACTAGTTGTGGATTATTTGGTTAAATAGTGCAAGTGAACAATTCCATAACCCCCGGCGTCTCCCCGCGGTCGCGTGTTTCCTGCGCGACCGTAAGAGACGCCAACAAGCATTTCTGGCGCCGTTGCCGGGGAAGACATTGGTTAACAAGAATACAATGATTGTTCATGATTACACTTGATGTGGTTTAACCATTGCCCATGCAGGCTAACCTTAATCTGTTTTCTCTTTGATGTGAAAACAGGATAGTGTATGCGTGGATTCGACTTGCCGAAAAACTTCGTTGATAACCCCGAGTCACTTGTGAGGAAGACTCGACACCGCGTCGTCGTCTCCCCTCAAGTACTCTCGACAAGCGAACCCGCATCTTCCGCGCCATCTACGTCAAACGTCATGGCTGAAAAGACCCTTCGTGAATACTCCGCGCCCACCGTCGCCAATGTGCCCATTGGACCCAACGTCGACGTTGGTGACGCCGGACTTAACATAAGGTCCAGCCTCATCACGATGGTGCAAGCCATACCCTTTTGTGGGAAGGCTTCCGAGGACGCCAACTCTCATCTCCAACAGTTCCTAGAGATATGCAACACGTCAGGCACGGGAGAAGGCAATCAAGATGCTATCAAGCTCCGTTTGTTTCCGCTCTCCCTCCTTGGGAAAGCGAAACAATGGTTCTATGCAAACCGCGCCAATATTGACACTTGGGACAAATGTTCTACGGCGTTCCTCGCTAAGTTCTTCCCGATGGGCAAAACCAATGCCCTTCGTGGAAGAATTGCAAGCTTCCAGCAAGCAACAAATGAATCCATACCCGAGGCATGGGAAAGGCTCCAAGAATACACATCAGCCTGCCCACACCATGGGATGGAAGAATGGCTCATTCTTCAACACTTTTACAACGAGTTGACACCAACAGCCCGTGGACATATGGATGCCGCTGCTGGAGGAGCCTTTTTCTCCAAAACCGTTACTCAAGCAAAAGATCTTATAGAGAAGATGGTCTCCAATCAAGGGTGGAGCGATGATCGACTCCAATCACGCTCAAAAGGCATCCACCCTGTCAAGGAAGTGGACATGTTGTCCGCCAAACTTGACCTTCTCATGAAGCGTTTGGATGAACACACTTCAAGTGGTAGTGTTCGTGCATTGGACTCACACATGACGTGTGAGGAATGCGGGGATACGGGCCATATGGGGAAGAATTGCCCCCACACCCAAGAAGATGCGTTCTACATAAACAACAACAACGGGTATCGTCCAAACGGAGGTCAAGGATATAATCAAAATCAAAATAGAGGTAACAATTTTCCTGGTTTTTACAATAATCAGCCCTCTTTGGAAGATTCGGTTCTTGGCCAAGCTAAAATTAATGAATCAATCAACAAAAAGCTTGCGGCCAACGATAAGGTTTTAGAAAATATAAATTCACAGCTAGAAGGTTTTTCTTCCGCTTTCAAAAATCAGCTGAGTTTTAACAAAATGATAGAAACTCAAATAGCTCAGCTTGCTGCTCTCGTTCCTTCTGCTAATTCCGAGCAGATTCCTGGGCAACCAGAATCTCTCATTGAAAAAGTTAACGTTATCACTACGAGAGGAGAAATGTTCTCTCGTAAGACTAACCATGCAGGGGAGAACAGGCAAATAAGAGAAGAACCTTCTACAATAAAAGCTGATCCAGGCTTTCCAGTAATCCCTTGTGCAATCAAGAGATTCCACTTCAACTACGCACTGTGCGACCTTGGGGCCAGCGTGAGCATTATGCCCAAGGCAATCTTCGAGCAATTAAAGTACGAGTTCCTCACGCCAACAGCGATGCGGCTACAATTGGCCGACTCCACCTTTCGCTTTCCAATGGGGATTGCGGAAGATGTGCCGGTATCCATAAGAGGCCACACCGTCCCGGTGAACTTTGTGGTGCTGGACATGGATATTGACAAGGAAACGCCCCTCATCTTGGGACGTCCCTTCCTTAGCACCACAAAGGCCCAAATTGATGTCGGAGTTGGAGAAATCCGCCTCTACATCAATGGGAAGGAGGAAAAGTTCGAGTTTCAACCCCGAAAAGAACAATGCTCGATGATCAAGATCAAGTATGGGCCAAACCCCTCAAACATCAAAGAAGTTGAAGTGACCCCGAGAAAGACGGATAGTCTCATTGCTCTTTGGAAGCAAATTGACAAACGTGAGAATCCGTCATGGTACCAACCCAAGAAGCCCGCAACAACAAGGCCGGGGCTATGGGTCAAGAAATCGACCCCTCAAATTGAGAAGCCACCAACACAACCCAAGATCAAACAAATGTGGCAAGTAAAGAAGGTGCAGCCATCTTCATCCTCTTCTCCAAGGACGGGACTGGCACCTCAAGAATGAAACGCATGGAGAAGTCCTTGCTCGCCGGACTTAAAACGGCGAAGCCCTGGCCGACAGGATAATTGGCATTATCATTTCTTTTGATTCCTTTTTTATTTTTCCTTTTCAAACCCACCACTTGCATTTAAAAACTTTAAAATCACCCTGCATATTTTATTTTACCACAAGAAATTCTTATTTCAATTGTTGAATTTTTCCGCCAGCATATTTGAATTTTCATCTCGCCATGCATACAAAAATTAATCTCCAAAAATATTTGGTTCTTCAAAACTTTTTCACTCTTTTGTGCAAGGTTTTGGAGTACCTCTGTACCACTACAATAAATTTTCCACATGTTGGGATTTTTCCGACACTTTCTCTCTTCTAGTTTCAATTTTTCCGAAAACCGTTTGAATTTCGAGGCATGATTTTATTTGGAAACCTTTCTGAGCAATATTTCCGAGGATTTACTAGACATAGCAACCAAGGTCATAAATCATATGACCGTTGGAGGCTATGGGCCAAGAGGGGGAGCAAGTGGGCCCCACAGGGGGTCGGCCGACCCCCATTTGCCAGGTCGGCCGACCTGTGGCAGCCACTGCTGCCCCCTATCTTTTCCCCAACGGTCATATTCCCCCTCCAACGTTCAAAAACGGCTACATTTCGTGCTATAAGTTGGAGTGACCGGCCAGAGGCTCTCTCCCCCTCACACACACTCATTCCATTCCTCATTCACTTCACTCTCTTGCTCACAAGGTTCTCCTTTACTCTCACTTTGTGCTTGCCTCAAAATTCTGCATAAAAAAAAAACTCCTCTCCCTCTGTTCTTTCAGTTTGTGCTTTGATTTGTTTTTGTTTGTTTTCGAGTTGCGATTTTCTTGCTCACAAGAACAACCGACGGTTTCGCCGATTCATTTTTCCCTAACATAACCCGTTCGGAGTTTTTGTTCTTGTGTTCTTGCTCTCCTCGCTGCAGCCATGTCGGGAGCAAAGCGGCTGTACGGTTCGTTGAAGAAGTCCCTAAGCTCAAGCTCAAGTCCAAGCTCTTCACGCCGAAGCACGCGCGCGCGCCCCGTGGTCGAACCACCGCCAAGTCCACCACATGCAGCCGAAGAAGAGAGCAACAACGAGCATCATCTCCTCGCCGACACCGACCTCGACTTGGTGGGCGAGCAAGAGACAAATGCCTACGCACTTCTTCAAAACCGTATCTTTGCTCCTACGCGAGCATTTGACACGGAGCTGCTGCAACAAACAGGTATGGATGCTGAATTTTCTCGAGTATTCAAAGCTATAGGGTGGAAAGATTTTGCTAGTGTACTTGAGCCGGGTTCCCGCTTGCTTACACTTCAGTTTTTATGCACCCTACGAGTAGTAGATGAAGGTGTTACTTTTCGGTTTTTCTGGGAAGAGTACCGTTTGAAATGGAAGGACCTTAGCATGATACTCGGCTTTAATACTCGCTGCAATGTTGATATTGATAATGCCCTTCCTGATTTTTCAAAGCTTGCATTTTGGGAAAGGATTACGGGTTTTTCAACTTGTGTGCAGCCTAGAACTAATCACATCCATCACCTTACTTTGCGCTTTTTGCACATGTGGATTGGCATCACTCTTTTTCCTAGGAGTGATATTAGAGTTGTGCGCGAGGATGAAATGAAAATTCTTTATGCTATGGTTGAGAAAATTAAGATTTCTCCTGTGCAATACATGATTCACCAATGGCTAGATAATTTTGGGATGATAGGACCTATCGAGTGCACTTCGTTGATTACACGTATCGCTGCGGGAGTAGGTGCTTTGCATGATGCTAATGTTGAATATATTGATACTCCTCGCATGCTCATAAACAAAGATTATCTTATTCGCGGTCATACACTTAAGCGTGGTCCAAATGATTCCCTCATATTTTATTTTGTCGGGTATACAAACGAGTTTCGGTTACCTAACCCGGATCTTCGCTTGTATACTTGCAAAAATCTAACCATTGAGCTCCAAGAAATAGAGAGTGCGCGCAGGAGTATTTCTTCTCGCAGGAGGACGCGCAGGTCGGAGCAGCCATCAAGTTCCGAGGCACCCACACCGCAGCCCATGGCTCATGGCGACCCGGGGTATGGTCACACCGGGTATTTTCCCGGTGTATACTCAGCCCCGCCACCACAAATGGCCGGGGGCTCGGCGTGGCAAACCTCGGGACATGACCTAAGAATGTTCACTCCACAACAACAATGGGAGGAACACTCCTCCGACTCTGGTGCGACTCAAGGTTTCCACCTTGAGCAAGCAATGAACAACCTCTCCGAGCAAATGGGAAGGCTCGAGACCACAGCGGAAGACACTCAATACGCGCTGAATCAACACATCCTACAAACCCATCAGTGGCAAGAACGCACCGACACCCAGCTCACCAACCTCACCAACATGACGGAGCGGGGACAAGCCGATCTTTCGGCTTACTTTCGCCACATGGGGTTCAATCCACAAAACCCATGAACAAGAACAAGCTTGGGGGGGGGGGGGGGGAGACACCATGCCCCCCGCTAAGGTATAATGTATCGCAACTTGTATCCTTTTCCTTTCGTTTTTGCTTGTTCTTGCTTCTCATATGAAAAACAAAATAAAAATAACAAAACTAAAAAGAACAAAAATAGTTAGTATAGTTTCTTTTTATGTGCTGTAAAAATGTTTCTTTTCCTTCTATGTTGAGATGATGAATAGTTGCTCTGCCGTATTTCTCTCTTGTGCCTAGTTTATAACTTAGTACTCTCCAAGTTTTGAGTTTGTTGGCTGAAAAATACTTGCTTAGAACCTGAAACTTGTGGGTAGCATACGCTTGCACTGAACCTAAGTTGTTGTGGGAGATGATATGGTAAAAAGAGCTGATGCAATCTTGTTCCAAGTTAAGCTTGAAAACTCCGGAGCTTTTTGTTTTCGAAAATCATAAAAATTTATAAGTTCCTCAGTGATGATAAATTCCTATCAAAGCCATATGTAGTACTTAATGAAAAACCTTACATATGCGGCTTGTCATTTCATTGAGCTTTATCAAAATTGTGTGACCCTAGTGAGATGCTTTCCACACTCTCATGATCAAGATCACGTACACATTCCACCTCATATGCTAAACTTCTACACCGGAAGTTAGCAACATGTCATGCCATCCACCAAAATAAAGACACTCCTCACAATATATCACCTCTCTTTAAATATCAAAATTAGGCATGGCTATGCAAAAGAAAGAAAGAAAATAAAGCTCACAGAAGATGAGCATGAAAAGAAAAAGAAAATTTATCTGCTCTCATTTTGAGCACGGAAAAAGAAAGAAGAAAAGATAGCCATGCCCCAAAATATAAAAAATAAAAAGAGGTGAACAAAAAGAGGAGTAGTCGCATGCATCACCACCATCCACACTTGCACATCTTGATCTTTGATTGTATGGCTTGCTATCTCCGTGGATCCACCCTTTTGGTTTTGCAAAATATGAATGCAAGTATGCCTCTCTCCATATCCTACCTTGAGCTCCACAAAAAGCCTATTAGATGTAGGATGAGGCAACACACATGACCTGGTAAGGGATTAAAACACCACTTGAGCGACTCGAGAGTATCACTTGAGGAACTTGGTTTTGTTTTTGAAAATCTTTTTGAAAACCTTCGGAGAATAAAAGCAAGACAAGGAATGAGAAAACAAATGCTCGTACACCGTTCTCTCTCTCAACCGCCCAAGGTGAAGTATAAAGCAAAAGCCCCATAAGGACTAAGGGAAGGGTGAGTTACCTTGGCCAACTTATTCAACTCAAGGATGAGTATCTTTGTTATACACTTGGTACCTTTGAGAAGTAGGCATTGTAGCAACTCCTGATCAACAACCTAAAGTCCTACTTCTAGCTCGGGACGAGCAAAGGGTAAGCTTGGGGGAGTTGTTGACGGTCGTTACGGACCAATTTCGACCGTCAACTAGCTCAATAAACAAGAAGGATTGGACACTCTTTACATGCACTTTATTTAAGAATAACCTAGTTCCACATGTACCTCTAGATTTCAGTGTGCAGGTGGAATAAGGGAGAAATCCAGGTGAACTCATGCCCCAAGGCGACGAATCAACACTTCTACACAACAACGTTCGCCGCGGGAATACAATTCCAAGACAAAAGGCCAAATCTCGTCAAAGTCCAACACAACTAAGGCCAAATGCACCTGGACCAGAGAAGTGGACCCAGAGGGGGAGCCACCTGCCAAAGCCCAGCCCAGGAGGGGCCAGGCACAGGTCGGCCGACCCCCCCTGGCCAGGTCGGCCGACCTGGCAGGGTGGCCCCCTGGGCCCATCTTTCTATGGCGGTTTGTAACCGACCTCTGGAGGTCGGTTCCCCCTGCATTAAATGCCACCGACCTCGGGAACCGCCTCAAAGTTGCCGACCTTCAAGGACTATATAAGGAGGGGTACCCCCCCTCCTTCCAAGACACACAATACACAAGGATCATTCCCTCCTCCTCACACTAGAGCTAGAGGCAATTCTAGGTAGTGCTAGGCTGAGTAGTGGGCTGCCCTATTGCTCCCAAAGTCTTGTGGAGAATTGGGTAGCACTCTTGTATCATTTCTCTCTCTTTGTAAGACTTGTTATTTAATCTATGGAATACAAGTATTCATATAGTTGTTATGAGCTTGCTAGTTCTATCATGATCTTGTATGATCGTTCGTTGTTCGTTCATGCTCGTTCATCATTCGTTCTTCGTTCGTTCATACTCGATCATCGATTATTCTTGAACTTGCTTAATCGTTCATCGTTCGTCGCTCGTTCTTGAGCGACGAACGCTTATGCATGACTTAGTGCTAGCTTTGATCCCTTTTATCTA
Organism: Eragrostis curvula; assembly: GCA_007726485.1. Taxonomy (NCBI): domain Eukaryota; kingdom Viridiplantae; phylum Streptophyta; class Magnoliopsida; order Poales; family Poaceae; genus Eragrostis; species Eragrostis curvula. The sequence goes on along the minus strand of CM017439.1, from coordinate 22,225,053 downwards.
GTTTATGCTAGTTAGGCCAGATGTTCTCCTGTTTAGGCATCGGGCTCATTGTCCTGCAAAGGTGCTCTAGATTTATCACCCCGTCGATCCGAAGGGTTGGGGGTGCCTCGAGGGATCTAGAGTCGTGGTTAGTAACGCCGGCATGGTGCCGGGGTAGTCTATCCACCCTTGGGTATGTGCGTGTCCCACGGTTTGTAGAGGTAGGTGGCAGGAAGTAACAGCCCTGTCCATCCAAAGGAACCCTCCACGTTCGGGCACGGCATAGGAGTACGTAAATAGGCCGGAGTCGCGAGCCAGACCTTGCGTATGCCGGATCTCCCGATGTTGCCTAGGCATTAGACGCTTGCTTGTGCTTGCATGACGCTAGATGATAGGTAGAGGTTGTGCACGCTATATGAATGTTGTACCTTTGGAGTAGTAGCTCGCTAGTCTAACTTAGCATTGCTTAGGATTGTCTCTCGCCTTTTATTAGAGAGAGTGGAATGCCTTCGTGTGTGTCACACTATCCCTATCATTATTAAACCTTACCCCTGCATTGGAATGTGGTTATATCACTTATCGTTTGTAACACCATGAACATAAGTACTCTTGTCAACCATGTCTTCCTTTGGAAAAATATAAATACGATACCCTGGAATACTCTCGGGTGAAATGCTACAACGGGTTATCCGTCCGCTTGCGGATATTCTATTTAACATGACAAACCTTATAATTCATATCTAGTACTTGTTACTAGTTGTGGATTATTTGGTTAAATAGTGCAAGTGAACAATTCCATAACCCCCGGCGTCTCCCCGCGGTCGCGTGTTTCCTGCGCGACCGTAAGAGACGCCAACAGCCTACAATAAGGTTTTTGGATTGTTGGATATATGAGCACTTTTAGGTTTAATTTAATCCAGAAATAAAACAGGAACATGATGAACAGATTGCAAAATAAACTAGACAAGTCTACGCAAGATCTAGACAAGTTTAAAACCATAGTAAACAGAGCAAGATCTACCATACTTCGCAGTACTATCGTACAAGCATGGATCATGTAGGCATAGAAGAGAGACATGGTTTCAGAGAGTACGTACTGATCGTTCAGAGGAGACGATGAAGAAGCCGTGACGATTGGCGATGCAGACAAGCCGGGACAGCGGAGAAGACGTCGACGAAGGCGATGATGTGCAGCAGCCCCCGAACACGAACGTTGAGGAAGACGAGCCGTGATGGAAGCGATCGAGCAGTCGCGCAGAGCGCTTCCCAAAAACCTTATTCGCTCTCTCCCGGTGCAGCAGCTCAGAGAATGACGGTTCCGGAGACCTGCTCTCCCGTTCGCCGGTGCACGCCGACGATCGGGATAGGGCAGACTACAAGCGGCGGCGCAGCAGGAGGAAGAGGCAAAACCCTAACTCGTGTTGAGATGTGTTCTGGTGGGCGGCGGCCGTACGTATTTATAGAGGGAGAACCGCTAGGGTTAAGGCGTACCAAAACCGAGTCGGTTTCCATATAAAAACGTGTTGGACACGAAAAAGAAAAAACTGCAAAAGGAAGCCGCACACCCGCAAGGCATCGGGCCGGATTTCGGCGGACCATTCACGCAGGTGATGCGCGGCCGCGCCCACCGCCCAAGGCCCGCCCGGCGAGGCGAGGCGAGCGAGCGCGCGTGTGTTTTTCCTTTATTCCTCTCATCCACACACTTGCAAGAATGGGTAGAACAACCTTCTATATAAGTTGGTCCTCCTCCACCTAAACTAGCAATGTGGGACTAAAGGATGCACTCCCACCATTCATGGATGGGCCTTTGAGATTTTCCAGGAATTATTCAGAATTTCCTAATAGGCCTAGTTGTAGCCCACTAATAATTCTAGCAGTTACAGTATCGATCATCCTCGTTGTCCCTTCATCAAGCTTAAGTTGCCGAGTAGCTAGTGTTTGCTTCTATATATGGTGACTGATTGTGCCGCAAGCTGGTGGATTTACTTCGCAAAAGATATTGGTTGATGTGTTTCGTTTCTTTTATAAATACTCCATTTCTTGCATTTCTGTTTACTTTGAGCGCAGAGGATCATTTTGACCCTGAAAAGTAGATAAATATATGTCCGGAGAGCATGTGCACAAATTGAATCTCGTCGATGGGGTCCAATATGTACTGGTCTGAGAGCGAAGGTGCATTGCTGAACATGATACCTAAGAGTCCTAAACACAAAAGACGGATGAAAACTCAACAACAACCCAAGCATATATAAAAACATTTAAGTAGCAGCAGGAGTCACACGCCATGTGGAGGTCCTCCATTATTGAATCCATGTTTTGCATATTTAAGAATTTCACATTTCAAGCTATGGGCCCACGTGTCAGAACAATAAATAATTAGGGAAAATGCACAAGAGAAATTAAGGAGGAATTTGCCCACATAACCCCCTTCCCATTTTCTTATTAGTCGTGTTACAACTTAGAATCACTTCTAGGAGTGTGACTCTATAGTTTATCAAGCCATTATTATATCAAGTAAAATGATATCTTATTTTCAAATTTGCTATGATTTGATTAGCCGTGTTTGACACCAATGAGAGAGCTAGAGCGCATCCAAGATCACCAATGGCGCAAAGAAATGGACGATGAAGATTTTTATTGTCCTACATACTTTTTTATTTGCGGCTTCCATCTTGTAAAAGCTCAAAAAAAACTAGTTTTTATTTTGATAAGTGGATTAAAATATGCGAAAAATTGCATGTTGAGAAAAAAAATCAGTAGCTAACTATATAAAACATCATTATAACCATGAGTGGGGCCACCATCGCTAACCTAACATAGTATGGCCTCGCCCTTGGATAAATATCTGGTATCCACAAGTGATTTCACGGTCCTTTATATTCCCCCTCCGTGGTTCTCACCACTAACCCTAAAACCGCCCCCGCCCCCCTCAAAATTTCACCGCCGCCACAAAACTCAGTTCCTTGCCTGTCGGCCATTTGCCCATCACCAATCTAATATTCACATCATCAACATGATTTTTGTGACTCAAACAAAAGCCTGGTGTCCATTATGAATCGAACTACTTTCTCCTTGTTTCGCATGTCTCAGTTTGTTCTTCCCTCGGTCGATTTTCTAGGTTAGGACATTGACATTTTTTTCATCTTGGCTATGTTTGGCTTTCTTATGGTGCTTTTTAGGGAATGGCTAGGAGTTGTCCAACTTAGTTGGCCAAAATATGTTGTTCTAGGAGGCGGATTGGCATCACGTAGTTTTCGCAACAAAAAGTTCAATGAGGTAATGATTTTCTCCCTTGAATTTTCTGTTAGATGTTGCATGGACAGTGGTTCAACATAAGAGAAATGGTTGGTTTTTTATTTGAGTTTTCTCCCTTTAATTTTCTGTTAGCCGCATCTAATGATTTTCTCCTTTGAATTTTCTATTAGCCACATCTAATGATTGATATGGTTTTGCATATGTTTGAAATTTTCCATGTTCCTATTCAATCATTTTGTACCTTATGGACGATCTAATTGTCAGAACTTAGATTTTTTTCCTTCCACCAGGTAGCTTTGATAATGGTAAAAAAACCGATGTACATGTCTGAGTATGAACGATATTCAGAGGGCGATTTGAGAACTTTCACAGAGACAATCATATAAATAAGGAAAGATTAAATAGAGGTAAAACAACTTGTAATGTCATGACACCTCCATCCAGTGATCCCAACTTAATTAATCCATTCCATTATCAGTTTCCTCCCTCTCATTATTCAAAGATCCAATTTGACATGGAAAAATCTTCTGAGATTTAGTTCTTATTTTAATCAAATCTATTAAAATATGATAGTCTTCTGTAAAAAAAAAATCTATATGAGAATAGATTTGAGATAAAAATCTGAGTTGATTATTTATGTGACTAAATTTCAATGACTAGAATAAAAATGATAAATGTGCTGCTTAAAATATCTAAGCTTTAATTCAAATGTGAAGTAAATTCTGTGATCTTATTCATACCCTAATATTTTATTTGGATTTGAAGAGTCAGAGAAGTATAGTCAAATCTCTTCTTGTATCCCTAATTATATATCCTGTGTCTCCGAAGAACACTGGTAGTATCTTGCAATAATAATAGAGTGATTGTCAAGCGAGTTTCGTTGCATTCTGCTTAATCAAGAATTGAATTAAAACTGCATATATACAAAGATCACGCTAGTTATAATATGTGATCCATAGCAAACTGTCTCATCACGCTAGTTATAACATGTGATCCATAGCAAACTGTCTCCTCTAAATTAAAAACCATGATACAAGTTCAGCGACTACATTGAGCTCAACTCCTCCGTGAATTAAAAACCACGATAGAAGGCATCACTAGTACGTGGTGTTCCCTTTCTGAAAGTCCCAGAATATGACGATGACAACGGTGACGTTGTCTTTGCTGCCAAGGCTGATGGCGAGCTCGGCCAGCTCCTTGGCGAGCTTGGTCGGCGACCGCTTATCATGCATCCTGCTCCTACGGCTTGTTGACCAGCTTCTGCCTGACCAAGAAGCACGCCTCCTCCGGATTGAGGGACTTCCGGAGACCGTCAGTTGCCAGCCAGGATCAGAAACTCGTCACCCACATTTCGGTCCACGGCCACCACCTCCGGCGGGGCCATCTGCTTTGCCCCCTTGTAGTAGAAGCTCCCTTTAACCAAGTCATGCATCACACGGGTAAGATTCTATTGGCCATCAAATGGATACTTCTCTATGAACATCATGTTAACGAGCACCGGAAAACAGATAAATTTCTGCTACAATGTCGATGAGAGAAACTTGTAGTTTGGATGCTATGGATGTACCAAAGACACGAGCTGTCTCTTTAGCTCGGAGAAGTTTGGACTCTGCTGCCTCCTCCTGTTCACCATCTAGCACATTGCCCTGCACATTCTGCAGATTTGGCCTTTTCCCTTTTGGAAACAAATAACCTTAATTCAGACATGGATCAGATCCATGTCTGAATTGAAGGTTCTTTGTTTCCAAAAGGGAAAAGGCTTCATTTCACAATCTTTTTCAAATCTGCAGAATGTGCAGGGCAATGTGCCAGATGGTGAACAGGAGGAGGCAGCAGAGTCCAAACTTCTCCGAGCTAAGGAGACAGCTCGTGTCTTTGGTACATCCATAGCATCCAAACTACAAGTTTCTCTCATCGACATTGTAGCAGAAATTTATCTGTCTTCCGATGCTCGTTAACATGATGTTCATAGAGAAGTAGCCATATGATGGCCAATATAATCTTACTCCTGTGATGCATGACTTGGTTAAAGGGAGCTTCTGCTACAAGGGGGACAAGCAGATGGCCCTGCCGGAGGTGGTGGCCGTGGACCAAAATGTGGGTGACGAGTTTTTGATCCTGGCTGGCAACCGACGGTCTCTGGGAGTCCCTCAATCCAGAGGAGGCGTTCTTCTTGGTCAGGCAGAAGCTGGTCAACAAGCCGTGGGAGCAGGATGATAAGTGGTCGCCGACCAAGCTCGCCAAGGAGCTGGCCGAGCTCGCCATCAGCCTTCGCTGCAAGGACAACGTCACCGTTGTCATCATCATATTCTGGGACTTTTGGAAAGGGAACACCACGTACTAGTGATGCCTGCTATCGTGGTTTTTAATTCACGGAGGAGTTGAGCTCAATGTAGTCGCTGAACTTGTATCGTGGTTTTTAATTTAGAGGAGACAGTTTGCTATGGATCACATGTTATAACTAGCGTGATCTTTGTATATATGCAGTTTTTCAATTCTTGATTAAGCAGAATGCAATGAAACTCGCTTGACAATCACTCTATTATTATTGGAAGATACTACCGGTGTTCTTCAGAGACACAGGATATATAATTAGGGAGACAAGAAAAGAGGAGAGATGCAGAAATTTTTTATTTCGTGAGAGCTAGCTAGTCTGTGATGACGCAACTTGAATTTCTTCTCCGGCTTGTGGCCGCGTTCGTGGTTGTAGTCGTGTCTAGCTAGTCCTCTCATGGGTCCTGTGTAACTCTGCAAACAAGCATTGATGCAACGCAACGAGGTCGTCAAGTAATGAACCCAGGCATGCATCCAGTAAACAATAACCATGCGTCAAGGAATGAACCCCTTGTACTATCATCAGACAATGTAACGGACCGTTTTTGGCCACCCCATTATAATTAACTAGCAAGATGACCCGTGCAAATTGCGCGGCTAGATATTACACCTTGTGTTTAATTATAGAGAATATTGCATTTTTACCTTTGGTTTGCCTACTAATTACGTTTTTATGTTTCATTTTTTTACTTGTGAATTATCTCTAATTTTTCAAACTAAATGAAGAGTTTTTTAAAATAAAATATATAAATTAAAAACTTACAGCTTCTTTCGTCAATATAATTTGCATAGTCCATATTATAACCATAGAAATTGATGTACATACTGTTGTGGCTAGTACAAAATTTCACTTAGAAATTGATGTACATGTATTATAACGTGTGATTTCATATTGCCTCCGTACTTATGGACTATTTGGTTTGGCTTGGAGGTTCTTTGGTCACTGCATTGTAGCTCTCTCGGTCTCTCTTGGCCCTGCTACAATTGCGAGAGACAGAAAAAACATCGGTCGACGGTCTTTCCTGCCTCTGATCGCCCCTGCGGCGTCAGGAGGTGGCGGAGACCATGGTGCTCTCACCGGCTGTAGCGTATGTATGATTTAGGTCTTTGTCTAGAGTTGGTGTTTTAGGGCATCGTCAATGAGGCGTTGACATCAGTTTGGCCGTGAAATAAGTTCTCTCTGGCTTTTTCTCGCCTCATTGGTGTTCCGCTCCTGCACCAACGGCAAGCTTGTGGAGGTGGGGCTCTATGGAGGCAGCCTCTAAACATGAGTGGGTTATGTTGGCCTTTTTCTTTAAGGATGTAGAAAAGGTTGTGGTATTCACAGCTAAAAGGGAGATGGCTCGAGCCTGGACGTGTCCTCGGCTGATGCTCATTTAGCGATTTTTTTGTCCAGTTCTGAGGGATGGACAGCTCAAAGCCAAAAGTGTGATCAGGTTCTCCACGAGTTTTGGTGAGATATTTGGATGCAGGAAGGAAATACGACGAAAATCATAAAGAAATGGAGAAAAGGTACACTGGCCGGCCCAATCATAGGAGAAAAATCCAAGTTGTATTAATATCATGATAGTACAAGAAAACTATTTATTATATTTGCACCAAGCGCATTGATGCATTACATGCAGGATAAATTCCACAAGCGGACATTGCTCAGTCTTGAATGCCATTATCCATCGTCGCTATTATCTCGAAGCCACTATTGGTGCTTCTAGGTGGGGGTGGTGGTGGGAATGACGAATTCTTTTTACAACAACACTCACTATGTCCGAAATTTGATCGGAAAAAGAAAGTAAAATCCTTGGTGAATACACTAATGCAAAACGTGTGACATTCATCAGTCCTGTAGATATCCACTTTTTTGCATGTCACCTCAGAAATCCCCTCTGCAAATTGATGTTTTTATTATTCTGGATAGCTTGAAATTCTATGGAAAACCAGCAACGTACCTGCATAGGTGGTGGAGAGGAGAGTAGAATACAAGATCCAAAGAACCAAAGCAACAACAATCAGGTGTGTGGTCCTTCTCTTGCTCATGTTAAGGGCTGCCATGGTCAAGCTGGTTGCAGAATTCTTGTGATTATTCTTTTGCTTTGACGTGCACTATCAAGCTTCTCTTACGGTGTTATATAGAGGCATTAACAAATCTATAAATTAATTGTCTACTTGTCCTTATCTTCATTAATGTTATCATATCTTACTGCAAAGATATGGTATCTTGAGGGATACTAACAAATGAGACCACATCCAAATCACAAAGTCTTTGTTATCCTCACATTGATTCATTTTCCCTTTTGGCTGGATATATAGTCACATTGATTACTTTTCCTTTCCCTCAGGAGCCACAAATTAATAAACACAAGAATATCTTCTCATCATTGAATTCATATATGAAACAAATGTGAGAGTATCAAGCTTCCCATTTTTTTGCGCCATTTTATTCACACGTACACATAGTAATCGATCAATGTATTCAATTGATGTAAGTAAGATATATTGCAAGGTTATAAACCAATAATTCCTAAATGACTTTCGATTTTGGCGGAAGACAATCTTCCTGTAGAACCTATTGGTAAATCACTTTTAAGTTCCTCATCTAGATGGTACAATCAAAGCATTAAAATCCTGTATTAAACGCGTAGTTAATGTTCCGCACTAAATTATAGAGACCATCGACACGTCGATGTGGCGGTTTCATTGTGATTATTGAGAGTTATTGTAAAATAACTAGGAAACCATTTGAAGACAGATTCTACCTATTATCCTTGTTAACCAGCTTACAAGGAAAGACCCGGTGCATCATATATACCTTGTAATTAGTATAGGCTTTGGTTTATTGAATAACAAATTGGGAAGTTGATCACTTCGTAACGATGCCTAGTGCACACAACGTTCAATTTCTAGCTTGCATGTAACAAATATGGTTGAGATAAAGAAGGATCAAGAAAGTATCTAGTGATTGGGCCGGTCAGTGTACCTTTTCTCCATTTCTTTATGGTTTTTGTCGTATTTCGAGATGATATTCATACAACTTGGATTTTTCTGGACGTACATTGTGGCAGTTCGCCACCGCCTTTGTCCTGGACGTCCCTGATTGCTTCCTGATGGCGGTTGGATGGTCGGTTGCTTCTTGGGGGTGGCAGAGTTAGCGTGGCCTTCAAGTTTAGGCCCAACAGCCCATATTCTGGTAAGTCGGTTGTCTCCTGCTGGATTGGGCCTTGATTTGGACGTGGGGGAGCAGTGGAGGCCTTGCTGGGAGAAGCTTGGCTGCAGGTGGAGCCTGAGTAGGCCGGCCGGCCTATGATTGGGCCGGTTGGTGTGCTTTGATGTCAGGCGATGATGTTCACCGGCGAGCCGCTAGCACTGGAAGCACGAAGAATAGGGACCTTTTTGTGTTTTTCTTTTCTTTAGGGTTTTTCGTGCAAGTTGGGTGGAAAAATTGTCTTTGCGTCCTTCAACTACGTCTATGTACGTGTCTATGTACGTTTTTCTTATCTATTAATATATATATGAATTATCAAAAAGAAAAAAAATGACAGTGCTATAAAATTTGTGGCCGAACCCCAATCATGGAATCAGTTGGTCATGGAGTTCACGACAGCCCTTCTAGTTTTTTTCTTGTCTCTATATGACTCTATATAGATGGTAAATATTCAGGTGAGAAAAAAATCCAACGTGACGTAAGGGCACCAGCGATGTATAGGTTGGAACAGAATGAGTAGAGTACAGTTCGGTTCCCTTTTTTTTAGTATTCGTTTGCTCCTGTATAATAGAGAGCAGAATTTCCAAAGATGCCTTCGGGAGAAGGCATCCTCTCCACCTTTCATCTCATGGATCAACGGCCCCTCACCTCTCTCACAATAACGTGGGTCCCATTCGCACGATCTGGACACAAATCAAACGGCTTGAAGTCGGGATTGTATTTCCCTATATAATATGTGTGGGCCCTGCTGCTTTCACGGGTGAGCCGTTTGGCTTGGGTAAAGAAAAACAGTATTTTAGTGTGCAAGGTTCGGGCTGAAGTGAAGCTATGTCTCCCCAAAAAAACAGTATTTCATACATCCATACAGGAGTTCACACGGTCACACTCATGCATACATCAGCGCACAACACAGTAGCAGATCTGCTAACAATTACTGTACTAGCTAGCTAGTGCGCATCAGGAGTTATTTACTACTCCCTCCGTTTTTAAATTGTTGTCGCCATTGATTTTTTTTGTTATCTTTGACCATTCGTCTTATTTAAAAAAGTTTTAAAAATATTATATATTTTGTGATGATTTGTTTTATCTTCAAAGTAAGTTTGAACCTAACTTATAATTTTGCATATTCGAACAACTATTTTGAATAAGACGAACGGTCAAACATAAATAAAAAAGTCAATGGCGACAACAATTTAAAAACGGAGGGAGTATACTACTACTGGAGCCTGGAGCAGTACGATGACCAGCATACCGGCGTGGCTCGCAGCACGCCATCAGTTCTTGCAGCCGTCGCCGCCCGCCTCGACGTCGCCGATGGCGACGTACCCGGCCTTCTTGGCGGCGTCGGCGGCCACCTCCTCCTCCTCCTCGTCGGTGGCGAAGGAGTTACCGGACAGGGCACTGGCGACCCATTGGGTAAGGGCCCCGAGGAGAAAGGAGACGACATGCCTCGCCGTTCTCGAGAGGGGGATGCAGAAGCTGTCCGGCGGGTCGCGGCCGCTGGGTCCGGCGGAGGAGTCGCCGCCGTCGGGGTCGGGGCTGGGGCCGGTCGAGGAGTCGGCGTCGACGACGAGCGGGCAGTAGACGAACCCCTTGATGAGGAGCAGCAGGCCGAACCCGGCGACGATGCAGCCGATGGTGGTGAACACCTTGCGGAGGCGCTTGCAGGCGGCCATGGCAGAAAGCGTGGGACGGCGAGAGTTTGGGAGAGGAGCGTGTGTGTTTGTGTGTGATTATACAGGCGCCGGGTCTGTAAAACAAGCACCAGCAGGCTTTACTCGCGATAGTCTTCCTTCAGTGACGTGTTCATTGTTCTTTGGAGATCGTAGACACGGCTCAATGATATTTATATCCAACGGATCACATGCATGCGCGCAACCTACCGGAGTAATACTAAGGCCCCGTTCGTTTCCTTTAGTCCTAAAATTTAGTTCAGAGAATCTTGTTATTTAAGGGTATTAAATAAAGTTTAATTACAAAACCTTTTTACAGATGGGTGCTAATTTACGAGACGAATCTAACGAGCCTAATTAAGCTATGTTTTGCTACAGTGATGCTACAGTAACCATCGTCTAATCGCAGCTTAATTACCCTCATTAGATTCGTCTCGCAAAGTAGCTCAAGTTTCTACAAAAAGTTTTATAATTACACTTTATTTAATACATTTAAATAGCAAGAACTTTGGACTAAACTTTAGTCCTAAACGAAACGAACACGCCCTAATCATCAGCTACTCTATTAACTTCGATCAGGAAGACAGAGACTTATTACAGGTGCGCATCCTGAATTAATTGCGGCCACGGTGAACGATTGCATTCTGCGGCAAGAGCAGCTTGCCCCTTTCGGTAACACGTCTTGGCCACGGCCTTTTAACCATGGCCGCCGAATCAGTGCAACGTCGCTCACAGGCACAGGCAATCATTGATCCCGCACCAACACCACCGATTCCATGTGCGGCTCATCCTCTTGCCTTCGCTTTCTCCTCGTCAAATCCTTTAGTCCAGATTCCAGAATAAAGTGATGAATTGACGATCGAGTTCACAAGGACACAGTCACGCAGCTACCTAGACGAACTGAGGTGCTATGGCCAAAGTAGCTGATGGAAGTGTAGGTAGTTGCTTTGGATATCAATCGATTCTTTTTTTCTGTTGGAATTAACTTTTTTTTCTCTCGAATACGCAGGAGAGCTGCGTATCTTTATATTAGAGGAGAGAAAAAACCGGTCCCTTACACAACACCGCCGCCTCACTCCGGACCGAGTTGTGAGGGGCTGAAATTACATATGGATGTGACTTATAAAAGAAACTGACTAGGGTGAGACCTGATCAAAACTTGGACCCAAAATACTAGCTATCAGCTGACTCGTGAGCGAGCTCCGCAGAGAGCTAACTCTGTTGGAATTAATGAAAGTAGACCGATCGATTTCTCTTGGGTTTTAGCTCAAAAATTACCATCTGCCATGCTTCGTTGAATTGGTCACACCAACGTTTACCTCCGGGGGCAGCTCATGACTTCATGAGGCTCAGGCAAGAACGATCCATCGCCCGGATGGACAGAGCGCCCACGCCGGCTCACGAGCCGCAAGCTCAGGTTCTTGCACGCGCACGCAGACACATTGTAACACCCCGTGTCACTGAATTCACATAGAGCGCATCTTGAACTGAACAAAAACCAAACAGAAACCAAATTCAAAATTTGAAATTCAAATTTCAAACAATGTTCAAATCCAAGCTTCTGAAGGAACTCAAAATTTGCCATAACAACTTGAGCAACCAAAAATACCAGTGGTTAGCCCTTCTAAATCAAGAATTTTGGAGAATTTTTGGTGATTTTTGTAATTCATCTGGTTGCCAAACAAAATCCCCAAAGCTTAGAAAGTAACCAACTTTGACCAGCTTCCATTTTAATTCCCTTTGGAGTCCAGATATGCATGTTGGCCAGTTGATATATCTTTTTAAGATCTTTCCAACGGTACCAAATTTGCAAATTTTGGAGTTCGGTTGATACTCCAACTGGTGTGCCAAAGTTTGGGGAAAATTCGGATTTTGAATAATTCGCAAAAATCAAAAGATGCCTGAGGGCCCACCTGTAGGTCTCTTCTCTCTCACTGAGCTCGCCCGACGCCGTTGTACGGCTCCGTCGCGCCGCCCTCACCCCGCTCCCCGCTCGGACAAGGGGATAAGGCGCCCCTCCCTCCGCGCTGCTTTCTCCCCTGGTCAGAACGCCCCGGCTCGCCCCCTTCCTCCAGTGACCGAGCCACCCGCCCGCCATTGCCGCAGCGAGCCGAGCTCGAGCTCACACACTGCCACGGCAAAGCCACCCCGGCCAAACCCTTCCTTCCGGAGCTGCGAGGAGGACACCTCGAGCCATGCCAGTCCCTCTCTCCCCGTTCCGCGCGTTGTGCCGAGCGAATCAACGTCGAGGCCGCCATGGCCGCCGGTTGAATCCTCGCCATCTCGCCATCGATTTCCGTCCCGCTCGGTGAGTAGTTTTTCAATTACTCGCACCCTAAGCTAGCCAACTTGGCCGCACGCCCAATCTAACTTGTTTCCCCTCCTTCCGTCAACTAGGGTCGCCGGACTCGGAGTTTTCTCCGCCGCCGGTCGACATTGCTCCGCTACCCCTCCGGTGAACTCCACCATCCGGGCCTTCTCCACGTCGACGTGTTGGTCGCCAAGCTTCCCCGTGCTACCGTCAAGCCGTGAAGACGACTTGTGCACCTCCCCGTCAACCACCGCGAGCTCTCGTCGTCACCGAACCTCCGCCACCCGCCCGTCCTCGACATTGAGCACTCTCCGGTCATTCCCATCCTCTTCCGTTCATAGAGGTGATGCGGCCCTCGTCTTCTCTCTCACCTTGTACTAGCCCCGTCTCTAATGGTCGCCGGAAACGCCATCCCGGCGAGGCGCCGCCGTGCCGGGCCCCGGCCGGATCCGGTGTGGCACACCCAGATCCGGTGCACCACGTTCGTGTGGTCATTCGTGTGGCTCGTCTCTGAATGGCTGGATCCCGTGCGGTTCAATCCAGATCCGGTGCGGCCCAGATTGTGTTGCGCCTTGTGTTGCCCCGATCTGATTGGCCCGACCATTTTAATCCTTTTTCTGAATATATGTAAATTGCCAGAAATTGCCTGAAGCTTATAAAATGCATAATAAATCGAATACAACTCATAAAAATGTGAAACCAATTTTGTTGGACTCCTTGTGCTCTGTTCTATCCAGTGCCAGTATCAAAGCACCTTATACACTTCATCTGTTTCCTGTATAAATACGTTTATGCAGATCTTGTTTAATTCATAATAAATTCCCTGTTTCTCCATAAATCCTGAACTGTCTCATACTTGCTAAGCAATTGTTAACACACGTATAGAACATTTTGTACTGTCATATCCTGTCTGGTTATTGTCTTATAATTTAAATCATGCTCTGCATTGTATAAATCTTTATAAATAATCCATGTTACAATAAAGCATCAAACTCCACTGTAAATTACTTCCAGTGGCCCTCTTCACTAGAAAAATTCCACTGGACATAGATTAATTTTGGAAATTAATTAATTTATTTAATCAACTTAAATTGATTAAATGGTTAACTTAAACAAGAGTCAATGAAAGAAATACTTCAGACCAAATTAAATAACAAGTTAATCAATTGCACTTACAGTGTAAATGAATGTCCTATCAAGTGATTAAATCTCTTAATTGCATCATATTACTTGCATCTAACTTTGTATTATTTCCTTATCATAACGTGTAGTGACAGAAACGACTCCGGGGCCACTAGACTTCCAGCTGCCGGAGGAGGAGGCACAGGAGGAGCAGCAGCAGGACACTGACCCCACTGACCCAGCTAGCATAGCTCCTGAGCCAGGCAAGCCCCGGTGCATGCCTCCCTATTTAGGATTTTTACTTTCGCACTTGTTTAGGGCTAGCCTTTGATTGTGCATTAGGTTTATAAGGAGTTGATGTGAAACCTTAAAACTGCATTAGAAATACCCTTCCAGATTTACCTTGTGTCATATTTTTGTAGATGTGTTCTAGATTACGTTAGAACTTGCTATGCTTAGTGCCTAGCGGACGGTAGAAGACGAGTGGTAGGTCTCACTCGCGAGATAGGATCACCCTGGATTGTACTATATGGATTTAGGATTTGTTGAGACCGGACGGGGAATTGTTTGTGTAGGATGGTTGGAGAAGGCTGGGCCTTCACGGTGATAGCCCCGTCTGTGTCGGTTAAGGACCGTCCGTTGTTGGTCCTGTTGAGCAAGTTCGAACGTACTGATCACATGCTAGTGTTTTTATAGGCCTAGTAAACTTAATAGCTCGAGTTGCCCTGGTGTGCGATGGAAGCCTGCCCTTTCTATCATGGTATTCGGGAGAGAAATGATGCTTCCCAATCGGGGCGTACGTCTGGGACGGGGACCGTGCGGGAAGGCCTTTCTCGGGAGGGGTTGGATCCGGCCTAGCTTCAGGGGACCTTTGCAAACGGTTGCCGCATGCGACTTTACGCGTGTGCGTCGTGTGGTCAGGTTTTTTCCTGCAGGATGTACATCGATGCCACCGCTCTCGGTCAAGAGCAACCTTGCTCACTGCATCACATCGTAGTGTGATATGATTGATGATGATGACTAGTACTGTTATTTATATCTCTTTACTGTATACTGCTTATCTAATGTATTGTTACTTTATATCTGTTTTAGATATATATACACTGTTTTACTGGATAAGTACTTAACTTGAAAATAAAACTTGAAAGTAAGGATCAAGTAATTAGGGCGAGTTATGCTATCGAGTCAGCCACCATTTTGTAGCCTTACATATTAGGAGTCGGCTGTAGATAGCCACGTTGACGGGTAAGTCTTGCTGAGTATTAGTTGCTCAGGGTTTGGCTCTTTATGTTTTTATTGCAGGTAGCATCTTTATCCCTGACTCTACGGGTGGAGGTGGGATGGCCAGCTTCCTTTTGGTTGGACAGCCCACTGGGAGACTGAGGAGTAATCTCCTCTCGAGTTCGCATCTTCAGGGCTTTGGATGCGAATTCACTTGTATCGTGAGCGCGTGCGCTTGTATCTCTATCTCTTAGGCTTGTATCGTGAATTTCCGCTGTGCTACTCGTTGTTTTAATTGGACTAATGTAATCACTTTAAGATTTAAATTGTGTTTTTTATATGTTGTACTGTTGTGTCTGTTCATCAGCACATATCGACTCAGTCCTGTGAAAAGCGGAAACACTTCACACATGACAAGGACGACGTGAATGCGCCTGACGTTTGCATGGATTTGGCAAAGCTGCTGGTTCACGACGGCAGCACCGGACGTGCTTGCTGGGCATGCGTGCTTTACTGCCGGACCCAGCCAATTTTGCACGTACCTGCTTGATTGGAGGTGACCCTTCAGGCCTTCACGCCACGGCCCGGCCGGCGTCTCGCCGGACGCACTGGAACACGCGCGCCCGGCGTGAGGAGGAAAGCCATAGCCGACGGCGGGATCGCTGGTTGAGGAGTATTTCTTTCTTTACCGACGTCATGAATTCAACTAATCTTTTATTTCGTGGTTTGACTACATCATTCCAGGTTGTAAAAATCTCTACGTATGGTGCTCCAAATGTCACCGCAACGACTATTCATTTTTCATAACGGTTTTACTGCTCAGCAAGATAATCGAGGCCATATCCGAGAAGAGGTGTCGTTCCATTGCCTCTTGCCCTCCGTGCAGTGCAGCAGATAAATTCCTCGATCCTTTTTGGCGACGCTGTTGGGACAGGTGAGCCCGCGGGGATTGCCAATTTTCGTGCTCTACTACTGCCGCAGCTGCCACCGTCATGTGCCAGGGTGGTTGGGGCTCTAATTCGTTCGCCTAGCATTTCTGGTGGGGCCGGCAAGTGAGATCAGAGCCGTCCATGCGTGCGGCTGGAGCCGTTCGATGCGTCCCTCGAGGGCATGGGGCCGAGTGACGTGTCGTCTTACAGGAACTCGTACGGCGTGAGGCGGAACACGCCGATGATGAGGAAGCGCTCGCCGGCGACGGCCAGAGGTGAGCGCCGCTTGGCTTGAGTTGGCTCCTTGATCTACTGAAAGAAGGGTTAGGGGTAGGGAGAGAGCCTTGAGGGAGTCGAGGGAACTTCGGAATCCGAGCCATCTAGCTAGTAGAACATAACAATCACGGGAAGGCATCATGTCACGAATTCATCTGGAAAAACGGGGAAAATCAAATAGACTCCGATTTGAAACGAAATGGTCGGGAGCTCAGATGATCCCATTTCAACCCCGCAACCCCGCTAGATAGCTATATACATCTCGTCAGTCCTGTGTTCTACTAGTTACATCCATGAATACTCAAGCAACGGCAGAAGAAATGTGAGGCGAACACATGAGCATCTTGCAGAAATTAAAGTTGGGTTCAAGCCAACACCCAATGCAAAAGAGCAAGCAACAACGGTAGCAAACTACTGGAGTACCAACTACCAATCACTTAACAACAACAGCGTGACGCAGTAGGAGATCTGCTAGTAATTAGTGCGCATCAGGAGCACGCAAATCAGTACTTCCTGCCGACGTCGCCGTCGCGGATGGCGACGTATCCGGCCTTCTTGGCAGCGCCAACCGCCTCCTCCTCGTCGTCGGCAAAGGGGTTGCCGAAGAGAGCCGTGGCCGCCAGCTGGCCCAGGGCCCCGAGTAGAACGGCGACGACGTCCCTGGCCTTGCGCGAGAGGTCGACGCAGGGGCCGGCCGAGGAGTCACCGGGGCTGGGGGCTGCCGAGGAGTCGCCGCCGACGAGCGGGCAGAAGACGACGCCGTTCAGGAGGGACAGCAGGGCGAGCGCGGCGACGATGCTGAAGGTGGTGTTGTGGAACGCCTTGCGGAGGATCTTGCCGGCGGCCATGGCAGAACGCAAGCGAGCGAGCGACGGCGAGGGTCTGTCAGAGGAGCGCGCGTCTGGGTTTGCCGCAAGACGAGCACCAGCAGCAGGCGTGCGTGTGAAGACAGGTAGACTCGTCCGTGATCTGGAGAAGGGAGATCGTACACGGCCCTCGGATCGGACGGCTCACATGCATACACGCATACACTTGTCATGACGTTCGGCCACGGCTTTTCTGCGGCACGAACCGCTTTGCCCCTTCCGGTAACACGTCTTGGCCAACAGCCTTTTACACTGGGCGCCAAATCTGTGCAACGTCGCTCCTCCCATCCCCAGGAAATTATTGATCGCGCACCAACCCTACCGATTCCATCTACGGCTCACCTTCTTGTCATAACATTGGCTTTCGTATTTTTCCCCCTCTCTTTTCATCCAGAACAAAAGAGATGAGAGAACGATCGAGTTCAGAGTTGACACAGTTACCGGACAAAAGCAGCTGAGGGGGGATGAAAGCACACGCGTGTGGGATCTATCACAGCGCGCCGTCCATTGGTGCCGCGAGCCGCTGGACGATTGGATATGACCCTTAGCTGCGGGGGCGTGTCGCGCCGCGTGTGTGTACTGGAGCGCGTACGGCGTGGGGAAGAAGGTAATGGCCAACGGCAGGATCGGCAGTTGAGGAGTTTTTATACTACTTCCATTTCAGCCGGCCTGCTGGCTGCGCTTGATCAGCGGGGAGAAGCGAATTGGAACCATGAGGGTCTTATTATCTCCTGGATGATGGAAGGAGAAGGGAAGTTCAACTCCAGTCCCAGTACAATCAGTGCGTGACCAGTCGTTTTTTAAAAAAAGTGCGTGACCAGCCAAAAAGATATATAGATCAGTGCGTGTATGTGCTGCATTGTAAGTTCTGATTCCACATGATGTGCTGTTATTGTTTCTAGTCTACTAGATTGTCATGGTAGTGGTCTGCTAATGCTAACATTTGGTATCTTGAGTTGGTTATATAGTCTAGTGAACTGCTTATGCTTATGTGCCTTGGATTATGATGGTTGCTCTTGGTTTATGGTGAAAAATGATGCAATTTGATCATGACTGTGCTTATCAAATGTGTCGATCATTGCTTACTATAGTCCATCAAGTCCTAAACGCCTTGCTGTTTTCTTTGTTTGATTGTGCCAAATCGCCTCACTGTTACGATTAGTTGGGCCTGATCTCTGCCTCTATTAGTGCTAAATGCTTACATATCAACTTTTATGTGGGTTGTAGGCAAACGAAGATGAACATTAGTTGAATTTCTAATGTCTGGGAGCTGAACTTTTACTGATGTACAGTTTGTTATACTGGAAATAAATCAACCTCATGTCATCAATTGAATTGCATGCTTTCAACAATCGATCTCAAAATCCCAGTTGGAAACAAAAGTTGCGCCCTCTGGTTTTGGACCCTCCCTTCATTTCCGATCCCTTGAACAACGGCAAATTACTCTCGAGACATCTCCACAAACACATGGAAATATATAGCAAACAAAAAATTAACAACATTTGAGACCAGCAAATAGACGACAAGATGCAGTCAACTAGTCAAATAAAAGCATCGTCAACCATACAAGTACAGGACGTGCACCTGAGGCGCTTGTTTACATGGAAACCGCGCATGCGCCACACCACAGCGATTACTACGAGAGATATATCAGTAGCAGTAGTACTAGTACGAAACTAGACTGAGAGATCAACTAGATCATTTATTTAGTGCACAAGCACAGCTACGAGTGCGTGCGTACTTGCCTTGCAGGAGCTCCCGGCCAGCCGGCGGGCCTCAGTTCTTGGCGCCGCCGGCCTCGGTGTCGTCGCCACCGATGGCGACGTACCCCGCCTTCTCTGCGCGGGCGGCCTCCTCCTCGTCCTCGTCGTCGCCGGCGGCGAAGAGCTCGTACACTCGCATGGTGACGCGGCCGGTGAGCATGCCCAGGACGACCATGAGGGCGCGGAAGGCGCCGCGCGAGATGGGCAGGCAGAGGCAGAAGCCGGTGACGGAGTCGTCGTCGGGGCAGGGCTGCAGCTCCGCGCACGGGCAGAGGAGCCACGAGGCGGCCGCGGCCACGGAGAGGCTCGCGGCAGCGAGGACGAGCACCAGCAGGAGGCGGCGGCGAAGGGCGGCCATGGCACGCGGCGAGAAGCGTCGGCGTGGGAGGGAGTTTGCGAGAGGGGTTTCTTTGGAGCTTGAGTGAATGGCAAGTGGCGCGCGCGGCCGGAGGAGAACAGTACGCCTGGTAGTTATTGTGGTGGCACGCGGAGGAAAAGCCCTCGAGCTCTGTCACGCACGCACGCACTCACCCACTGCAGGCTTGTGACTGTGTGTGCGCCCCGTGAATCGCTGTCCGTGCTAGCGTTGTGCCCTCACCGGAAACGCGGCATGGTGCTTGTGTAGTCGTGACTTGATGGCAGCTGATTCGGCCTGCCAAATGTTCGAGGCAAACCGTTCCCTCCCTTACTACTACTTCTTTCGTTACTGTCATGATGAATTTAAGTGATCTTTTATTATTTCGTGATTTCTAGGTACGGCGCTCCAGTGTTACCGCGAATACTCATTTTCAGGAGCGCTCTTACTGCTCAATGAGATTATCCAGGATACGAGAAGAGAAGGCCAATTAATCCATCATTGCCATTGCCCTCGGTGCAGCCGATAGATTCCTGATGCGCTGACGGAACCGCTTTGCCCCTTTCGGTAGCACGTCTCGACCACGGCCTTTTACCATAGGCCGCCAAATCCGTGCAACGTCGCTCACAGGCACAGGCAATTATTGATCCCGCGCCAACACCACCGATCCATCCACGACTTGTCCTCTTGCCCTCGCTTTCGTTGTCAAATGTTTTAGTCCAGATTACATAACAGAGTGATAAATTATCGATTGAGTTCACAATATAATGACGCAGACGAACTGAGGTGCTGTGTGGTTAAAGCAGCTGAAGTGTACCTTCATCGACGTTGTTTTTAAACCGGAAGGTGCTTTGTTTCCTGGCCAAATCAAGGATTTTAGTAGGTAGGTAGTAGTTGCTTTGATCAAATCGAATTTTTTTTTTCGTTGGAATGCAAGTACACCAATCGATTTCTCCTGCGACATAGCTCAAAAGTTACCATTGGCCATGCTTCGTGCAAAGTTACCTCTCAGGAGTCAGGACGCAGGGGCAGCTCATCTCATGATTCTCAGGCAACAACGATCCATCCCCCGGACGGACAGAGCACCCGCACCGGCTCACGAGTCACGAGCCTTGCTCAGGTTCAGGTTCCTGCACGCGCACGCATACATGACAGGGACGACGTGAAGGCGCCTGCGTTTTGCATGGATTTGGCAAAGCTGCTGGTGCAGGAGCGGAGTGGCCGCACCAGCGCGCGGCTGCAAGAGTTCCCCTGACGTGGTTGCTGGGCATGCGTGCTTTACTACTGCCGGACCGCGGTGGTGGACGCCCGCCTGTGGGATCGATCGGACTCGTCGATTCTGCACGAGCCGCTGGATTCGACGTGACCCTTCACGGCATGACCCGGCCGACGTGTCGCTGCACGTACTGGAACGCTCGCGTCCGGCTTGAGGAGGAAAGCGGTGGCCGACGGCAGGATCGGCGGTTGAGAACGCACTTGTCTCGTACCTCGCCCGGAATTCCATGTATACGTACGCGCGACACGCTCGCGAGGCCTTCGCCACGATGGCGTCGAGCCCACGGAGCTCGCGCTCTCCAGCGCCGCGGCGGCCGGGCCAAAGCCCCGGCGCGCCGCTGCACCGCGCCACCATCGGACATGCACAGTGTACTCCACAGTGTTCACAATATAATGACGCAGACGAACTGAGGTGCTGTGTGGTTAAAGCAGCTGAAGTGTAGGTAGGTAGTAGTTGCTTTGATCAATCGATTTTTTTTTCGTTGGAATGAAAGTACATCAATCGATCGTCGCCAAGGTTAACACTATCGACCAACTCGACAAAACCGACCGCCAACGAAAACCTCGATTTTACCGATTTTCGCGATAACCGGTCGATTTTCGACGGAAAATTCAAATTTCAAATTTCGAATTCGATATCGACCAAACCGGTCGATTTTCACCGGTTATCGACCGATTTCGACCGGTAACCGGTCGGTTTGATCGGTTTTGGACGCAGGACCGAAAAATGGCGAAAAGATAACCGATCGATTTTCACCGGTTATCGACCGATTTCGACCGGTAACCGGTCGGCTTGATCGATATTTTTTGTTTCAAATTTTCAAATTTCAAATTCGAAAATCGGTAAACCGGACTTATCGGACCGGACCGATTTCACCGGTTTTCGTCGATTTTGAAAACCTTGATTGTCGCCTGCGATTTATCTCGAAAGTTACCATCGGCCATGCTTCGTGCAAAGTTACCTCTCACGGGCAGCTTATGAGGTTGAGGCAGAGCACCCGCGCCGGCTCACGAGTCTCAGGTTCAGGTTCCTGCACGCGCACGCAGACATGACAGGGACGACGTGAAGACGCCTGCGTTTTGCATGGATTTTGGCAAAGCTGCTGGTGCAGGAGCGTAGAGCCCGGTGGCACACCGGCGCGCGGCTGGCCGCAAGAGTTTCCCTGACGTGCTCAGGTACTGTGGTTAAAGCTGCTGAAGTGTACTACGTAGGTAGTAGTTGCTTCGATCAATCGATTCTTCTTCTTTTTTTTTTTTGAATGAAAGTACATCAATCGGTTTCTCCTGCGATTTAGCTCGAAAGTTAATCACCATCGGCCATGCTTCGTGCAAAGTTGCCTCAGTTGCAGCTCATGAGGCTCAGGCAACAACGATCCATCCCCCGGACGGACAGAGCGCCCACGCCGGCTCACGAGCCGCAGGGGTTCAGGTTCCTGCACGCTAACATTACAGGGACGACGTGAAGACGCCTGCGTTTGCATGGATTTGGCAAAGCTGCTGGTGCAGGAGCGCAGAGCCCGGTGTCGCCGCACCGGCGCGAGGATGTGAGTTACCGTGACGTGGTTGCTGGGCATGCGTGCTTTACGACTGCCGGACCAAGCCAGTCCTGCATGTGCCGCGGTTGTGGACGCTGCAGCCTGCAACGCCCGCCCGTGGGATTGATCGGACCCATCATCAATTCTGCACGAGCCGCTGGATTTAACGTGACTCGGCCTTGAAAGCATGGGCTGGCAGACGTGTCGCCGCACGTGTGGAGGAAAGCGGTGGCCGACGGCGGGATCGGCGGTTGATCGATGAAGCATTTTTTATCTTCCATTTCAGCGGGAGAAGCGAATGTGTGAGGATGGAAGGAGAAGTGAAGTTAACTAACCGCAAACCGCAGCAACCAGAGCACAAATTTTCATAATCGAATTAAACGAAACAAGGATAGCTAAAGGAACGTCGCACAATATGTACCTCCATCTAGCCACACTAGCCCCTTAACCCGTGCAATGCTTGCACGGCTAGAAATCTATAAATATGTGAATTGTGAAATCTTATGAAACTTTAAAGAGTTTTTGGTTTTTTCAAATTTTAGCTATAGAATGTATCATGCGGTTTTACTGCAATCATAGATAAGTGTAGCTTGGTTTGCACGTGATCAATCCATCAAAATTGAACCACCATTATTATAAGTATTAATTTTTAATAATTATGACTATAATATCCAAAAAATAGATTTAAAAATATATCAAAGTTCTGCCATGTAATTCATGCATCATATCCTCTCAATTAGAGTAAGAGCATGCAAATAGACATAGAATAAGTTCAACTATTTATCAACTTTAAAGTGCAAACCACCATATGTATTCTACTAAAACTATTAGGAAAGACATGTTTAGGAACTGATCCATCAAAGGATATACATAGTAGTTTTACCAAAATTACGGGCTTTCATGATGTAGTGCGATTTGGAGCCTTAAATCACTCGGATAGCATGAGTCGAAATTGCGTATATTCTCTGGACCTAAGGAAAATAAATTAAAACACCTGGGGGGGGGGGCAAGCCGCCCTAGCGGCCCAAGAAAACCTCGAAAACCCGTCCTCCCCACCCTTACTCAAGGAGCCGAACAAATTTGTGACATCCCGGCCCATGGCTTAATAGGATTGATAGAATACTCATATCAACAAGTTGCAACTTCTTTTCCGGAAGTTCATCTTGAAAGAACTCCGAGGTTAAGCGTGCTTGGCCTGGAGCAATTAGACTTCCCGGGTGCGCACGAGTGAGGACAAAGTGTGCAGAAAAGACATGTGTTGGTCTGTGAGGGAAGTCTTGATTCCTAGAGAGCTACCAGGTGTGCAGGCCCGGCCTCGGGGAGGCGGGACGCTACAAGTGGTATCAGAGCCGACTCTCGCGGATTCACGGGCGCGTGTGGACGCAGTTGCACAGGCATGATGCGTATGGCTGGTGTGGGCTCAGAGTGGTCACACAGCATGGCACATGCGCTGGCACTGGACGCACGGACGTGGCCAAGAGGGGACGTTCCTGGATTGAGGTTGACCGACGAGGACGTCGGTCTTCTAAGGGGATGAGTATGTGACATCCCGGCTCATGGCTTAATAGGATTGATAGAATACTCATATCAACAAGTAGCAACTTCTTTTCCGGAAACTCGTCTCGAAAGAACTCCGAGGTTAAGCGTGCTTGACCTGGAGCAATTTTAGGATGGGTGACCGACCGGGAAGTCTTTCCCAGGTGCTCACGAGTGAGGACAAAGTGCGCAGAAAAGACATGTGTTGGTCTGCGAGAGAAGTCTTGATTCCTAGAGAGCTGCCAGGTGTGTGGGCCCGGCCTCGGGGAGGCGGGATGCTACAAAATTGCCATGCATGACTTAAAACTGGTTTCCTAGCTTTTAAGTGTGCTTTGTCTATTTGATAAAGGTACACTCGTCTTCATGCCAAGATCTCAAGGCTCTTAATGTAGTCAAGAAGTAATATTGAGAAGGGCGCAAAATGCACTGAGGAATATAGCTCACAGGATTGGTCTGCCACACTCTCTCCATATGTTACAATGAAAACAATCTCCTGCATCATATAGCTATATTGTTCTACCGTCATATTTGCATAAGGACGGAGATATGCCACACTCCTTCATGGTGCGCCATTAATCCCAAAATATATGTCACGGTGAAGATGCAAACCAATTGTTCAAAAATGTTTTCTGATTGAATTATAAATATATTAATGTTTATTTGGTTGCTCATAGGAGGTTTTCCTTCTGGTTGCTTGGGTTATACAATGACATAGTTCCAGACAATGGGTTCCATAATTTAATTATTTTTTCATTGTGTACGCTTGTTCACCTCTACACCTTTAACTTTTGTTAGGGTCACATCATGATATATCTTGATTGGTCTACTCTAATGCTGATAAGATATTATGGTGCAGAAACATTCCTAACTGCTATTTCTTTACTATTAATCAATTCACAATAAGATAAGTTTCGTTCATATTTTTTCTTCAAAATTTTAGTTTTGCCTTTCGACTCTATTTCTACAGCATTTGACAGTATGTGGCTTGTTTAATCATGAAGATGCATGTTGCAGGTAAGGACACTGGAAAAATAGACAAATAGGGAGATCAAGTATATATCAAGCCCATCTAAAAGTATATATCAAGCCCATCTAAACTACGCTAAGTGCCTTGTTACCCATTTTTTAGCCGGTCACATAATACAGTATTGATGATTTTTTTTGTTCCAAATATTACCAGCTGATAAGATTGGCAATCAAGTAGTAGATTGAAGAGAGAGAGAGAGAGAGAGAGAAAGAGAGAGAGAGAGAGAGAGTGCATTGCCCCCGCATGGTCATCTAGGAATCACGATTAACGTCTAACCTGGGAGTTTTGGCCACCTTTGTCTAGGCTCTATCGATTGCTTGCATGTCGTGTCATCGATGCTCGCGATCTCCGCAGGAAACCGGCGGCACTTGCGGGTTATTAAGATTCTGATTGACGTTACCCTAATTGAACAATCTACGGCAAAAGAGCTTGAGTCTAGATCCAACAAATATTGAGGGTATTTTGGCTATTTTTTATAATGGCAAAGGTGCGTAATTTAGATTACATTAGATACGATGGCTTCAATTTATCATGCGTCTAAGTGAATAGCCGGATGTTTTGTTTTTTTATGAGAATTTCTAGGATTTTCATCCGATTAACGTGGAGACACCGAAAAGAGCCTCCAATTAGTAAATATAAAAAATGAAGTTAACTAACCGCAAACCGCAGCAACCAGAGCACAAGTATGGCTAGTGTAATACTATTTGCGGGTAGTATTAAGTAGCACATTCTCACCACGGCGGCATAGTAGATCAACGTTTTCAAATTATTACCATTTGCACTGGATGCATAGGTTATGGATATCTCTCTCTCTCTCTCTCTCTCTCTCTCTCTCACACACACAGACACACACACACACACATTCACATGTGATGAATGAAAAACTGATGTTAATTTGAGATATTTGATTGATGAATCCTTCTCTTCCTCTCACCCTCTAATATCAAGGGTTTGTGATGGTCTCGCATAGTGACGGACAATTCAAGAGGGGTTTGAGTGAGTGGAGTGACTGTAACAATTTGTTGTCAGTGGTCTCGCTAGGCTTACTAGTTATATAGTCAGTTTTAGAGCATATATATATGAGCAAATTCTTTATTTGGCCCTAGAAAAGTTTCCGGTTCCTTTCTCGGTCCAATCTGGAAAAAAATTCTCTATATGACCCAAGTTACAATTTTCATTACTTTCTTAGCCCTTCCGTCAGATCTGTTACATTGACATTGTGTCGTGAAGTGCCTCTTCCCAGCGATTGGAATTGACCATAGTACCCTTACTCAAGCTAACAGGGAAAGAATCCTTCTCTCTGCTAAACCCGTGCGCGAACACAGCTCCAGGCCGCACCGTTGGACTACTAGATTGCTGCCGCCGCCGCGCCGCTCCAATGGCGATCGCGCCCTCCCGACAAGCCGGATGCAGATCCGCGCGCGGATCGAAGGGGCGCCCGCCACCGTCGTCCAGGGCAAACGCGACCCCGCGGCTAGGTGCCGATGGTGACGGGGACCCGCGCTCACCTGCGGGTCCAACGAATAATGCGCTTCACACGGTGTTCCTGGAATCATCAATCGATCAATTGATTATTGAATCCTCCCTCCTTCCGGTCCGATTCGATCCAACAAGACACAAGCAGCAGCAAGAACTGGAATTTTTTTGGTTGGTTAGCACTGGTACCGCGCAACCGTCTTGGCCCGCGGCGAGGTCGGCACGTTTGGCCCTAGCCATGCAGGAGGCCGAGGCGACCGTCGTGGGAGAGCTGCTGCGCTCGATGCGGGCGGATCCAAGGGCGTCTCACCGCCGGCAACCCCCTTCTCCATTGATTCGATCCACCCCCTCAGACCTGTACACGCGTGCTGAGATAAGAGAAGAAAGGAACAACATTTTTCATTTTGTTTTTCCCTAACTCTGTGCTACTCAATGGAAGGAGGCAAGGGCAAAACCAACATTTCACATCGTTGGTGGTGACGGCAGATTGTAACAAAAGGCCATATAAGGAACTAAATTTGCCATCCAGGCCACACAGGGAACTTCAATTTGAAAAAGGCCAAGAAAAGAAGTCTTGAGTTTTTTAGAGCCAAATAAGGAATTTGCTCTATATATATAGTTGGAGTACCAGCAAACTTAATAGGCTTAGGTAGAAGTAATGTGGGTGACCATACAAAGCCAAGTTAAATCTCTGCAGCTCTCTTATCACTAGCCTGTGGCCCTGTTCGTTTTCTTTAGTCTTAAAGTTTAGTTCAGAGAATCTTACTATTTAAAGGTATTAAATCAAGTCTAATTACAAAACCTTTTTACAGATGGGTGCTAATTTACGAGACGAATCTAACGAGCCTAATTAAGCTGTGTTTTACTACAGTGATGCTACAGTAACTATCGTCTAATCACAGCTTAATTACCCTCATTAGATTCGTCTCGCAAAATAGCCCAAATTTCTGCAAAAAGTTTTATAATTACACTTTATTTAATACCTTTAAATAGCAAGAACTTTGGACTAAACTTTAGTCCTAAACGAAACGAACACGCTTTTTATATTTTTCCTTAGAGTTTAATACTCTTGTGTTGACACCTAAAGATGCAATCATTTCTAGTCGCATGTATACTGCTGCTTATAAGGATTATGAGATGTCCAGACAGTGGTGGAGCTAGGATCTAGTGATTAGGTATTCCCAAAGCAAATATTGTTCTATCATAAAGACAAAAACATCATATTTGCTTGGGGCTTGGTTCTTATTCATTTGTGAGCTATTGGTAATCAGATTGAGGTTCTGGGTTTGACTCTTGGTGGGAGCGAATTTTCTAGAATTTAACGGCATTTGTGATTTCAGCGGTAGGCGACGTGGCCGTCGACAGCGAGGCGCCAGTGGTGACTTCGTCAATCTGGAGAATTTGTCGGCTCAGTCTTCAAAGATGCTCATAGGGGTAGGGTTTGCGTATGTACGTTCATAAGGATGAGTGTGCGTGCGTTGTGAGTGTATGAATTGTACTGTGTAATATAAAAAAAAAGATTAAACATTTTTCTAAGCTGTGACACATAGATACTTGATGTTTATCATGGAAAACTGTACCCTAGACTTATGAGAGCGGCATCTGTGTCCCGACTGATTTTAAACGGCGTTTCAAGATCACAATGACTTGCAAGATGTTAAGGGGCGTGTAATAACAACGCTATAGAGTGTCGACAGGATTCGACAAAATTATATAAACTCTAATTTCATTTTAAAGAATCGTTTCACAA
The DNA here is from genome assembly GCA_007726485.1 of Eragrostis curvula. Taxonomy (NCBI): domain Eukaryota; kingdom Viridiplantae; phylum Streptophyta; class Magnoliopsida; order Poales; family Poaceae; genus Eragrostis; species Eragrostis curvula. The sequence continues at coordinate 22,197,171 of CM017439.1, read as the reverse complement.
AATCAAGAGAAACTTCGGGGAACCAGTCAGACCAGCACTGGCTGGCCGGTCTCGCAGGTCTCGTCACTCGCGAAGCCGTTCCTAGGGACCGCCTGTCAGAGTGCGCGAGTAGAAGTTTCAGTAGTTTCGCGTCCGCGCGAAGTTTCACCACGCATGGGAAAGCTCCGAGGCCAGCGCTCGCGTCCGCCGGACGACGCCGCCTCCCTCCACCTCGCCGCACACGTCCAGTCGTGCGGCCGCGCCGGGGACCTCCGCCGCGCCCGCCTCCTCCATGCGCGCCTCGTGCTGTCGGGCGCGGCCGCCGCGTCCACCTTCCTCGCCAACCACCTCATCACAACGTACTCCCGCTGCGCCGACGCCGGCTCCGCGGTCCGCGTCTTCCGCGCGGTGCCCCGCCCCAACCTCGTCTCCTGGACCGCGCTCGTCTCGTGCCTCGCCCGGAACTCCTTGCACCGCGACGCGCTCGACGCCTTCGCCGCCATGCGCCGCGCGGGCGTCGCGCCCACGGAGTTCGCGCTCTCCAGCGCCGCGGGCGCCGCGGCGGCGCTGGCGGCTCCGCGCCCCGGTGCGCAGCTGCACTGCGTCGCCGTCGCGCTCGGCTTCGACGCCGAGCTCTTCGTCGCGAGCAACCTCGCGGACATGTACTCCAAGTGCGGTCTCCTGGGCGAGGCGTGCAGGGTGTTTGACCAAATGCCGCACAAGGACGCAGTCGCCTGGACTGCCATGATCGACGGGTATGCCAAGAACGGGAGCCTCGAGGCATCTGTTCTGGCTTTCCGGGATATGAGGCGAGAGGGGCTGGTTGGAGCTGACCAGCATGTGTTCTGCAGTGCGCTGAGTGCTTCCGGAGGTCTCAAGGATGGTCTGCTCGGCCGTAGCATCCACTGTAGTGTAATGAAGGCCGGTTTTGAACTAGATACCATTGTGCGGAATGCGCTTTCAGACATGTATGCTAAGTCTGGGGATGTGGAGAATGCCTCGCGTGTGGTGAAGATTGACCCTGGAGGTTGGAATGTTGTATCCGGCACCTCACTGATCGACAGCTACATTGAGAATGATCGTGTTGAAGAGGCTCTTGGAGTGTACACCGAGCTTCGAAGGCAAGGTATTGAGCCCAACGAATTCACTTTCTCAAGCATGATCAAGGGCTGTGCCATGCAAGCTCTGCTTGAGCAAGGTGTGCAGCTGCATGCTCAGGTGATCAAAACAAATTTAATCGGTGACTCGTTTGTTGGTTCCACCCTTGTGCATATGTACGGAAAATGTGGCCTCATAAGTTTGTCCCTTCAGTTATTTAGTGAGATTGAGTGCCACACTGAGATTGCCTGGAATGCCATAATCAATGTGTATGCGCTGCACGGTCATGGTAGGGAAGCAATCAAAGCTTTCGATAGGATGGTCTCAAGCAGTATCAGACCAAATAGCATTACATTTGTCAGCCTGCTGACAGCATGCAGTCATGCTGGATTAGTGGATGAAGGTCTAAAATATTTTTACTCCATGAAGGATGCACATGATATTCAGCCTAAAGAGGAGCACTATTCCTGTATCATTGATATGTACAGTCGAGCTGGGAGGCTTGATGAAGCAGAGAAATTCATTAGTGAGATGCCTATGAAACCCAATGCGTATGGTTGGTGCTCCTTGCTTCGAGCTTGCCGGATGCGAGGAAACAAGGAGTTGGGAGAGATTGCTGCGCAAAATCTTTTGAAGCTTGAGCCAGGTAACACAGGCATTCATGTGTCCCTTTCTGGGATGTACGCGTCCTTGGGCCAGTGGGATGATGTGAAGGCAGTTAGGAAGTTGATGAAGGATAGCAGTATTAAGAAGCTGCCTGGCTTTAGCTGGGTGGATGCTAACAATAAAACACATGTGTTTGGATCAGAGGATTGGTCACACCCACAGCATGAGCAAATATATGAAAAACTTGAGAAACTCTCCGAGAGGATAAAGGCGGAAGGTTATGTACCTGACACAAACTCCTTGCCACTTATCTTAGAAGATAGTGCAAAGGAGAGGATTCTGCGGTATCACAGCGAGAGGATTGCTGTAGCTTTTGCTTTGATAAGCATGCCAGCTACAAAACCAATCATCGTGAAGAAGAATTTGCGGATCTGTATAGACTGCCATTCCGCAATGAAGTTTATTTCTAAGGTAGAAAGCAGGGATATCATTGTTAGAGACAATTCCAGGTTCCACCATTTTGTGAAAGGGATGTGCTCCTGTGGAGATTACTGGTGATCAACTCTGACTCTCCTTTTTTTGTTTCCTTTCTGCCTTTTGGCATGGGAAAAAGATACAGGTTACAACCTTAAATTTCTTCCAGCTGACTATTTTACAAAGCTATAAAATTTTCTTCTTGTCAGCACATTTGAATGTACACAGTTGTTAACAACTTCATGCTGCAGATAAAATGAAACAAGAGTACTATTTAGATAAAACAAAAGTTGCAAAGGCCATCCCAGCAATCAGCAAATGCTTGCACGCCTTCTATACAAACAACTAGCTGTTTCATATTGTTCAAAGTTCCTTTCTTACGCAAAACTCTAGTGATCACTTCTGGTTGCTCACAAAGCACAACACCTATAATTTTATTTTATTCTAAATAACTTGTTTGATGAGGGTTATTTCTATGGGATTTCTTGGGATTTAGTTCAGTGTAAAGTAAAGGTATTGACCATGTTCACCAACTTCTTCCATGTAGGTTTACATTTCATGCACGCCTTTTTGCATCAAATAACCATATGGATTTTTCTTTAATCTACACTGCGTGCAAAGTGATTGCTCAAAACTTTTTTTTTTTCCTGGCTTCTGAATGTAAGAAAAGAAGACCTGGCTGGTAGATCATTCTACAGACTACAATTTCAGATGGAGAACTTGCCTCTGGCTTGCATAAACTGATCAGCATTATCCTGGCTAAGTTTACAGTTTTAGGGCCAATTTTCACTTATCCGAATAATTACCGGGGTCATTTGGTGAAAACTATACATAACTTAGCTTAGATAATAAGAAGTATGTCGGTCTTTTCTTTCCTTTTTCTTAGAAATAGGTTAACCCTGCAGGGCCAGAGCTTCTTACTATGTCCACTACGGTCCTGTCTGATGCCATTCATCATCTGGAAGAACTAGATAAGTAGTTATAGTTATGCAAGCTTCCTTTCCTCATAAGAAATGATTCTTCTCCCGCCCCTTCAAATAATAGGAGGTAGCTTAAGGATTAAGAAGTGGCTTTCTTTTATAGAATATAGTAGTATAACTTAGCACCTACTTCTGCAGCAGAGTAATGATCTAATAAGTCAGCACTTCTGGTGCAGAGTCATCATGTGATCATCAGGGTCATAGATAAGTATACCACAATGCTTCATGACTTAGCAGAAAACGTGGTCTTCAAATGCTATACTACCCTTGGACTTTGTTCATGTCACGAAAATTTCCATTTTAACTTAGTTTAATAGAAAAGGAACTACTGGAAACTTGCAAGTCATATAAGACCTGTCTTGTATGTTTTTTTTGAAGGATGACCTGTCTTGTATGTAAAGTAGGTTGATTATTTTCTAACTGGCATTTGGTCAATGCATGGTTACCGCTTCTTAGCACATTATATGTATAGATCTAAATTTATGATCATGTGCCACCAACTCTAGGAAGCCAGGCAGTGTGTCATTTGATCATTTTCATGCAGAAAATATAGTATTAGGAACTTGCAGGATGCTTTAACCTATGAGCTGGGGGTATCAGTTCCTTTAGTCATACAACCTTTTATTTTATGAGGACAGTTCCTATATGCACTAGTTTATTATACATTTCCTATGCAGCCATGTTGCAGAAACAGTTAGCTACGACTGGGAAAGCATATTCTGTTGATAACCTCCTAACACCCTTTAGTCTGCTGAAACAGTAAACATTACCCCTGCGGCACATCATGGTTCCGTAAAATGGTACCAGAACAAAGAAAAACTCAGAAAATATAAATAATATGGTATATAGCATGGTGCTCAACTAAGACGTGCACGAAATACATAGACTGATTTTGTGGCAGAAAACATTAGGGAATTTCACATTGGAAGTTCCCTGGAGTTAGAAAAAGTTTAACTTAAATTTTTCTTTCATGACAGAACTTTAGGTAAGCCATTAAGTTCAACATACTTCATGTCTGGTTACACTTGGTTCAGATGAAAGTTATTTCTGGGAATTTAACCATTCATACACTATAATATATTTATTAAGGGAAGTAAAAGGCATTTGAGAATATCACATTCAAGAACATCATTGAAAAACTTTTCTCTTGTTTCATTGTGATTCACCAATTCTATCTGTTCAATTTACATATACCATATCAATATGGTGTGCAGTATGTTTCGGTCTACAGAACTACGTGTATCATCTCAACTGAGAAATTGCATGCTGAAGATATTTGAATGACTTCTCGTAGCTGACAAAACCCATAAACCAAAAATCAAAGCCATCAACAGTAACTACATCAATATACTTCTCATCAGGGTTGTATAAATTTTCTCGCACTGAAGCACTCTTAATCCTCTTTGCGGGGATCAGCACCTGCACAATTTTCAAAATCATTAGCTTTAGCTTCAAGTGTATATCCAAAACTCTTAGAACTCTATGTTTTATTTCTATCATATAAATTTCAGCTGCTCGATGGTGATTTTGCTTCAATTACCTTGTAGGGCACCCTTGTGTTTCTTCCTTTGGGAGATGCTAAATTCAAGGGCCTATCGCTATGGAAGGCAATCTTCTCAGTTGAAATGAAAAGCATTCCGGCTATTGGGCCAGCTGTGGTTGAAAGATAACACTGGAAAGCCTTCACTAGCTTCTCTTCTTTCTCGACTGCAAAGTATTCTCTGAAAACTTTATCAATGCCCCCAGCTTGGAGCACCTTGGCACCAAAGCTTAATTTCCCTCTGATAGTTTCTGAAATTTTCGGTCCCAGAGTTACTGCAGAAAAAAAGAAAAGATTTATTAGTGATGAGGATTTATGACGGATTAACATATCACAGCTTGTGAAAAAGGAGAATTTTTGAGTTCTTACAATGCTCTTTGAACCCTTGCACGTAGCTGTCTGTTTTCTGGCTCAGTTTGCTCACCCGATGAATGAAGGAACTCTTCTTATCTGTATCATGGAGAGGATACCAAGTCAGTACTTGCATACAAAGTATAGCTGTTGGAAATAGGGAAATGAGGAAGAAGGGTGTGAGAGTATTACTCTTGCTATGAATCAAGGCATAACAGGAAGGTTTTCCTTGTGTTCTCTCATCGGCATATGCAAACGAAGTCAAAGGAATTCCAATGACATGCTTCTGGGCAGAACTCTCCATTGCTGGGAGAAGCGCTATCTTCTATTCTGCTTCTGTCACGGGAGTCTCTTTGCTTATGAGAATTTGGTGCCTGCTCCAGTGCTCCAAGGCTGAGCCATACGTGGGCTGCTTTTATAAGGTGAAGCTACCTAGAAGGCTGCTTTATTCCATGGAACAGTGCGGTGTAACTGAATCAGCACTTTATGCTGCATACTCACCATCGCCTCATCAGTATCAAAAAGCAGGGCATGCTTTCTTGACTAAAGGAATGGGCAGGAGCAGAACGCTTGGAGTTGGAGCTTTCAACCCTGCTAATGAGGAGGTACCGATGCTCTGCTTTCCTACAGCACTTTCTATTCCTTAACATAAGGTATTCATGAGGCAGTTGACGACATATAGTTAGCTTTATAAGGTGCTGGTAGCCGAACATGTAGGTTTTGTTACTTATAACGAAATCGAAATGTTAGTGACACGTGCCTTATAACTGATTTCTGTTTCCGTTTCAAGAAATGGGTTCGTGGAGAATGGAGAGAGAGTAAAACCAACACGTGTGTGGTTCATATGGTTCAGTTTTGTGTCTCCTTTTCGTTATCACGTTTTTTTTTTGTAAAGTATGTTGTTAGGAATCTCGACCAAACTAGAAAATATGTGCACATGTGAAGTTTGTATGGCAAGATCGATGGCACCTGTCTGGTGAATGGTGATGTGCATTTGATGAATCTGATGCCAACGGTGGAACAGGAGAGTGGTAGAATAAAAAGTTGCTGCCGTGGACTCACCATCACGTATTAGTGTAAACCATGCCCAGAATCAAAACCATGTTTACTGACACACTGGAGGAAGGACATGCACAAATGTCTGTTTTCAGTTATGCTAATAATGAGGTAGTTGTACGATTGCCCTCTCTCGTATTGTTCATGCATGATATGATTAGTTAACAATTCGGTTGTGCAACAACAGCATGCTTACCTCATTAATTAGCTCTTAAGTTTCTTTTGTTTAAAGCTTCAAAGTTCAAACTGATTGCATACCTTAAAACTATTCTGCTGCCTGAGCTTGAGCCTGCGTCTTTCGGCTTAAGATCTTCTTTTTGTTGTGGTGCCCCACTGGACGTGTGCTTTTCACTTGTGCCTGGGCCACAGCCTTGTGCAAGAATCATTCAGGATCTTAGAGAAACATTTCCTCTGCCAGATGCCCAGATTCATGGTTCAAGGACTTGGTGGCCCAGGTATGGGCTAGGACTTGTGAGCGATGTGGAATGAGACTAATCTGATGTGTAAAACCACTCGCTTTCCGCTAATCTGGACTTAATTTAAGGATATCATAGCCTTGCTTTGCCCCAGATGGCTCCTACCATGTTTTTCGTGACAGGTGTTGACCTGACATACGTGGAACTTATGCAGACCCCCGTCAGAAAGGTGATCATGCTCAATAAAGCAACGGGTATTAGCTGTCCTGAGACCTTCCAAGCTTAGTTTTCAGTGTTGCTGATTGTGGAATAATGAGATTACGATGCAGATATTATACCTGCACTTTGCCGCTTTTGGTTGACGTGTGTCAGCAGGGCCATCGCCTATGAATATTTGCCAAGACCCACCAGGCGTTTCTGAAAGGAAGCAAATGGAGATGGAGCAACCTGAGCAACCTCTGGTCGAAAAAGGAGTTGATGGTTAGGAACTGTAGCGTCGAACTTTTCGCTCTTGTGCGTTCTGTTCGTCCATCTGTCAAACGAATTGCGATGCGGACGGCTTATTGTACAGGTACATTAATATTGTCGACAGGTACTGGTGGTGTAGGACTGGAGCACACTGCTAGTGCCTGAGATTCTGTTCCGCGTTAGAAAGAGATGCGATCTTTTGGTTCATGCTTGCGGTGGAGAGCGCGGGCTTGCGGACCTGCACGTGAGAACTGACTAACTGAGCCCGCGCTTGAACCAAGCGAGCCGTCGACGTGCGCTCGCCTGGTGAGGACGTGCAGGTGGACGAAGCGGATAGCACATTAGCACCGCTCAGCCGGGCCGTGGCAGATATGGTTGAAGCAGAGCCAGAGGACATGGAGCAAGCATCTGCTGCATTATCAGTTTATCACAATATTGCTCAAGTGAGATTCTATTTGCCAATGGAATGGTTGGGCAAGGCAACATTGAACGACCGAACAGGGCGATCGGCCGTGGTGGAGGCTCTACCTCGTCGTCCTAAACCATGTCTTCGACGTACCGCATGCTGCACACCATTTTGTGCTCTCGTCTCGTCAAGTTCCTCTCCTTGTGCGCAAACCGCACCAGGACATACCTTGACGACTCGGTCGTACCCCAAGCCAAGGCGGCCGGCGAACATGGCGGCAGCGGCGGCTGCACTGAAGCCACGTGACGCTGACACGTACCGCGTAGATCGTACATTGAAATTCTCTTCCAGTCCGTACGGTGATCGAGCGGTAGGGCCTTCAAGTAACCGGTGACGGTGAGGGGATTTGCACACAAAATCAAACTTGCCAAAGCTTCCTGCGTTGAGCCCATGGCAGGGCCTTGCCAACCCCTTGCTTAATTGGGCCACGTAGCCTTAGCCCACAATCACCTAACAACAAAGCCTTTGCTGGCCTTGCAGTCCGTCTACTCAGAAATCCATCACTGCTAATTTTGTTATTTGCGTGAGATCGCAAATCGACGTCACGGTTCGTCTTCAACTTCTCCGCGCCGGCGTCGCGTATGGCGGAACGCCGCTGCTGGCCACGTTCGTTGCGCTGACGAAAATCCAGCAAAGAGCAAAGGTACCTGTGCGTCTCCCCAGCACACCAGTTTCTCTTCTCTTTTTTTTCTTAGATTCGAATTCTGTCTGCAGTTTATTGATTACATATGTTGAACTGATCGTAGATCAACACATATATCTGACCAGATTAAAAGATTAAGGACAATCGATCTCCTCGTCACTCAGGTTCATTCCCTCGTCCTCCAAATACTGCAGAACTACAGCTCCAATGGTTCAGTTGGTAGATTATTTGCTAAGTGAGGCTATTCCCTTACGTGTTCTCCTGATTACTACTACTTGCCTCTGGATTCGAATGATTCCTTCAACTGCGCCTAGGTGTATGTTGCTTCGACATGCTAGCTTGTGTCTCATCTCCGTTGTGAGAAGCCAATGGACATCCCGTCCTATTTTTTCTTCTATTAAATGCACTTACGTAGGACAGTTGATTGGGGCCTGTGAGTTTTAGATTCTTAATCGTTTGTGGTCCTAGATAGTTTACATTAACACACGACTTTGGCTAACTGACGACTTTGGCTAACTGACAAGCATATCTTGTTTTGCCATTGTTGGCCGTTGCTTCAAATTGATAGTTCGATCCAACTAGATATCTTGTTGACTCGTAGCTTTTGAATCAAACATCCAAATTTTGTTGGGAGTTACTCTAAAAATAAAATCCAATTAAATATGATTGTATATGTGAGTAAAAATAAATGACATTCAGACCAGCACATATATTAAAAGGCGTCCATATATGCTAGTAGCAACTGATGTAAAATGTGGTAACAAGATGTTTTAGACATTTAACTAATTAACCATTACAATATCAAAGTACTTCACTAATTCACGATTGTTTAGTGTTGTTAATAAGGACGTAGTTGGTAAAAGCTTGGATTAGACACCCTACGATGTGTGCCTTGCACACGTTGAGCTACCGTTTTTGAGTTTCCGCAGCAGCTTTAGGTGTTGCAGCCGTAGTGATGTGTCCACTTTTCTTTGGACACCCTCGTTTCCTTCATGATAAGTTGCCCTTGATACCTTGTGTCGTCTCCCATGCTTACTATCTCGATATCATCATCTAAAGTCTTTCCTTGATCCTCATTGTCTTTTTCTTTATCGATTAAGTATTCTTCCTTCTAAAAAAATAGAAAATGACGGGTTTAAACTATGCAATTAGGAAGCAAAATAAATCATTATGATGATATATTAGGTAGCCTAATAACACTATCATGATAGCTTAGGTTGGCTGTATGATGCCCTTCCAATTTGGTTAGATTCAAAAATGTTGGAGCCGTGAACATATTTTCTTTTGAAAAAAGTTTATTTGTTCATAAATAGAGCAAGCGAAATATGACATTAAATATTGAAATGTGCAAGATAAGTTAATAATTGTATTTCATGTACCTGTGTGAAAGTCCCAAGCATAAAAATACCATTTCATAGCAGCACGTATTTGATTACATACACACCACACGAATTGATGCAATGCATTCAAGAAATGTATCACTAATCATGTGCAGGAGATGTAACATTTATAAAAGCATATGAATATGGTCCTCTTGTTGTGGTGTGTCAGCGTACATATGTTTGTTCTAGATATTAAGGTTGATGGGCTCAGGAGGCGATAGCAGACCCTTCTCAACCGCATATAATCCATACATTTATTGTATGAACTTTACATGTTTCATATTCCGACCATCGATTTGAATATTCGATTATTATTACTTTAAACCATGATAGTAAGTGTAGCATTACAGTACAATTACTAGAGTGGCCTCCTTTCTCTTGTCACGGAGAACGGGTGCAGGGCGTTTCAATAACTTTTTTGGTCCATGTCGGGGGCAAGATTTGTTGGAATCCAAAAAGATGTTGAGATTGGAGGGTGAGTTCCATGAAATTTTTGGATGCCCGTAATGTTAATCGGTATGTATTGCAAGAAAATTTGAAGGCCGATGGCTACAAATGGAATACTAATCTGTACTTCCTGATTCATGGTGACATACCACCAGAAGGTATGGTCATTATATTATTGGGTCAAGAGAAGTTGAATCTATTGATGAAGGTGCATAAGGGCAAAAGGAAAATAAAAACATATCATTTGAACTGAACATCACGAAGAAGATGCGCCCTGGCAGCTATGGCTATGGATACTCAAGTGACAACGACAATGATGATGGCAATATGTATGACGAGTACACTCATGTGGAACAAGACGACGAATTAAGAAGATCCGTGAGATGCAGAGCAATGGCCAGTAACCCCTTCGAATGATATGCTATTTCATTTCTACCCAAATCAAACTTCTTTTCTCAATGTTCAAATTTAGGAGTTTGTTCAATTGAATCTTAGAGTTTGAGCAATCCAAAGATTTGTTATTTTATTTGTCCCTACATTAGAGTTGTTGGTCGTTGCTCTGCCTCTCACGGATCTTCTTATTCGTCACCTTCTTTCACATGATTGTACTCGTCATCCGTATTGCCATTATCATTGTCATTGTCACTTGAGTATCCGCAATCATAACTGACAGGGTCCAGCTTCTTCATGATGTACAAATGACACGTTTTCAATTTTCCTTTTGCCCTTATGCACCTCCATTAATAGATTCATTTGCTCTTGACCCAACATAATGACCATACCTTCTGGTCGTTCACCAGAAATGAGGAAGTATAGGTCAGTATTCCATTTGTAGCCATGAGCCTTCAAATTGTCTTTCAATAGATACCAATTAACATCACGGGCATCCAAAAATTTCATGGAACCCACCATCCAACCCCAACATCTTTTTGGATTCCAACAAATCTTGCCCCCGACATGGACCGGAAAAGTCATTGAAACTCCTTGCACTTGTTCTCCGCGACGAGACAAAGGAGGCTACTCTGGTAACTATACTATGATGCTACACTTACTATCATGGTTTTACAGTAAAAATAATTGACTATTTAAATCGTTGATCGAATATGCAACAGGTAAAGTCCATACAAGAATGTATCGATTATTTGGTTGAGAAGGGTCCACTATCACGTGCTGAGCCCATCAACCTTAATAGCTGGAGCCTGGAACAAACATTTGTACTCTGTCATACCACAACAAGAGGACAAGTACATATATTAATATGCTTTTATAAAGGTTACATCTCCTGCACATGATTAATGATAGTACATTTATTGAATGCATTGCAACAATTCATGTTGTGTGTGTAATCAAATACATGCTGATGTGGCATGGTATTTTTTATGCGTGGGACTTTCACATGTGTACATAAAATACAATTATTAACTTATCTTACACATTTGGATATTTAATATCATATTTCGCTTGCTCTATTTTAGGAACAAATAAAAAATCAAATAAAATATGTTCAGGACTATTACATTATGAATCTAACTAAATTTGAAAGGCGTCATACAACCAACCTGTCACGGTTAGTGTTATTAGGCTACCTAATATATCATCATACTGATTTATTTTGCTTCCTAACTGCATGGCTTAAACCCGTTAGTTTCTATTTTTCACAAGGAAGAATACTTGACGCGTAAAGAAAAAGACAATGAGGACCAAGAAAGGCTTCGACGACGTCGATATAGTAAGCAAGGGAGATGACACAAGTAAAGGTATCAAGGGGACCTTATCAGGAAGGAAACAAGGGTGTCCAAAAAAAAGTGTACACAACACACTAAAGCTTCCACACCTGAAGCGCTAATCCGAAAACTCAAAAAAAAAAAAGTAGCCCAAGTAGGATGTCTTTTTTTTAGATGAAGTAGGGTGTCTAAAACATCTAAACAATCATGAATTAGTGAAGTATTTTGATATTGTAATGGTTAATTAGTTTAGTGTCTAAAACATCTTCTATTTTTGCCAATAGTGTCTAAAACATCTCGTCACCACATTTTACATCAGTTGCTACTAGCATGTACGGATGCCTTTTGATCTATTTCCTCGTCTAAATGTCATTTATTTTTTACTAATGTCATTTATTTTTTACTCATATATACAGTCATATTTCATCGGATTTTACTTTTAGAGTAACTCAAACAACAAAAAATGGGATGTTTGATTCAGAAGCTATTTTCGACTACGAGTCAACGAGATATCTCTTGGGATTGAACCATCAATTTGAAGCAATGGCCAATGGAAAAAGAAGATATGCTTGTCAGTTAGCCAAAGTCTTATGTACCAACTTTGTGTGTAAACTAGCTAGGACCACAAAAAATTAAAAATCTAAACTCACAGGCCCCAACCAACTGTCCTACGTAAGTGCACTTAATAGAAGAAAAAATAGGACGGGCTGACCATTTGCTTCTCACAACGGGGATGAGACACGAGCATGTTGAAGCAACAAGCAAATCTAGACGCAGTTGAAGGAATCATTGCTCATATATTTTTCAAGCACAAGCATAACAATACTAATACTATAAGCACCGATGGGAGGACAACTGAACACATACTTGAAAGGTGGGTGGATGCGTGGCTAGGCTCTTGAGCCGTCGTCTCGCGTGGGCAGTAGCGTCAAGGCGGGGCAGGCTGGCGGGACGCCGCAAGCGGGGGCAGCGCCGCGGCGGTGAACTGGCAAGTAGTGATTGATCAGTCGTTTTCGTCAGGTCGAATGGCAAGCCGACGCTAGAAGTCTTTCATCCAATGGCTAAGCAAACCAACATCTGCTTCACAGGATATACACTGTAGCAATTGGCCCACATTATATGATTGTAATATAGAGAGTGATGATGTCTGCTTGTTTTAGAAAATAGAAGGTGGCGTGTTGAAAGAAATTTTCTGCTTTGCAGATGTTTTCACATGTGGATGAGCGTTGGTGACATTCTGTGGGAGGCTGTTGATATCCATCCGGTCACGCTGTGCAGATTTTGAACTAGTAAGACAAGAAGCAATCTGCAACTAAGCATAATACATCCTTTGTAGAATTAAAACGGCAGGTGCTATGAACTTTTCACTAAGGTAGATAATCATCACAGAGATTTACATCCCAGCAGCCAATATTCGTGGGTGCCTTATTCATGACAAGAACAGATCAAAATGCGAGCGTTTTCGTAGTCATGACACCATGGGGCCTCCTAGTCCCATTGCACCATCGATTCGATTCGAGGACTCGCCATCAGGAATCGACCAACCGTCGACTGTTTCGTGGCTGCGCCGCCGTGAGCCACCATGCCGCCGACCGATTCATGGGCCTTTTGGCATTACCACTGACAGATCAATTCATGGCCCCGCCGCTGGCAGCCACCACGTTGCCTATCGACGGAGTCGTTGACAAGGAGCAGCACAAGGAAGACTAGTAAAATAAGATACAAATCAAATGTTGATCGGAAATTAAACTGAATAAATGTCCTATTAGATCTACTAAATTAATGAAGTGTCACTTTTCTTTTCCAACATTACCCTTATTCTCGTTATACTACTTTAAAATATTACCATGGATTTTAAAGTAGTATGATGTGGATTTGAACGGTTGGATTCAAGAAAACGGACGGTCCGAGTGCATCGTAAAGGTTTTATTGTAAGTACTTAGACTATGTGCACCGTAAGTGGATTTGAGGGGATTCGGTAATTAAATCTTGAATCGCTCGATGCCAATCTGACGCTCGACGGCTGCATGGTTGGATTGCACGGATTGCACAGAATAATGCTATTTCACCGAATATTTCCGAAGCGGGGCAAGGATAATAAAAATCCCATTTTGCAAAAAAAAAAACATAAAGGACGATATGCAGAGTTAGCCGAAATCCAAAGAGCATGATCCAAAGAATTAAAACAAGACGCGTCATTCTTCTTTGCGCCATTCTTCTTCTCTTGTCCCGAGCAAATCCAAAGAGCATGATGGGCCTCTTTCATTTGGTCGAGTTAGCCGAAATACAACATATGGGTCGGTTCATCGGAGCACAAGAAATGGGGGCCTGCCCAGGCCCAACAAGGAGCCTGAAGTTCTAATAAGCAGCAATTCTGACGGGGCGAGTGAGTCGTCACTCGCGAGGCGACGCAAACACCTTTCCCCCTCAATGCTCCCCGGCGGTGCGGACGGCAACGGCCACCTGCCGCGGCCGCGCAGGCCGCGGCGCGCCGGAGCCGGCGGCCTAGGCGTGGGGACCCCGAACGGGCAGGCGTCCTCGGCAGCGCAGCCGCACCCGTTGGCCCCGCCGTGCACCGACTACGACGTCGCCTACTTCAAGGCCTACTCCCACATCGGCGTCCACGAGGAGATGCTTAAGGTCACGCTACTCTCCCTCCTGCGTCTCTAGCTTTCTCCTGGACTAGAATTCGGCGGCCATGTGAGGTTTTGCGTTGCTGGGGTTAGGGTTCTATTTTATTCAGCCAGTTGGGCAATTTGTGGATCGGGGGATCGTTGTTATTAACTAATTTTTGCGTCCGGGATTCCCTATTGCGTGTTGCTTGAACTGGCACGTAAATCTTCATAGTCTGGGCTATGCATTCCCAAATATGGTCATGGAAATCATGCTACCGTTGTGTAGTGCCCACCTGGAATTCTGCTGCAGTCTGCTCAAATGTGAGCTAGATTGGTCAAACGTTAAAGTTGGCTTGCATGTTTCAGATGGAGTGCATATTTTGTGTGGGATAATGTGAAACGATGCCTCTCCTTGTGCATTGATACTCTTTGTCATTTTTGTATTACTCCATGTTGTATCGGTGGAGAATTCTGTTTGAAAAAGGGGGGGAAAGAGCTAGAAGTAAATAGGTGTCGTGGTTATTGAACATCAGTTTGGTACTTATTATTTGGGTTGCTGATTGCAGGATCATGCGAGAACCAGCACTTACAGAAATGCTATCATGCATCACCAAGATCTAATTTCAGGCAAGGTAAAGATGCCCTCCAGCTAGATATGCATCACCAAGATCTAATTTCATACGTTTCTTGACCCAAATGATATTGTTGGCTAGATATAGCTTTTCATTCTGCTCCCTTCACTTTTGCAATTTATCAATGCAAAATTTCAGGTTGTTCTTGATGTGGGCTGTGGCACTGGTGTTCTTTCCATCTTTTGTGCTTTTGCTGGTGCCGCTCGGGTAATTTTTTAACTATTAACTGTGCATTTATGCATTGTGGTTGATACTGTTAGTACATAAAAACTTATGGGTTTTCTTTGATGACCCATGTATTCTATAGACGTTTATTGCATTCTTAACATTTGTTTCCTTTGTGCTTGCACCATGCTTAGTTCGTCCCCCAACGAAACACATTTAATGAAATGATAATGTTGCATGCAGACATTGATCACTGTATAGTGGTGAATTCAGTCCAATCTATTTGCATCTTTAGTTCTTTAATTGTGATTTGAAAAAATATACTTATAATTTGAAAATTTTACTTAATCAAGAATTAGGGTTATATGGCATTTAAACTGCTGATGCACCCTTTGTACTACACACACAGACACTGAAAGTTGGGAAGGACCACGTTTCAGTGAGAAACCCTATTGACAAAAAAAGGAACAGCATTTCCCCTAAATTATGTCATGACTTAATTGGGGAGCACATTCGGTGCTTTCCAGTGCCATTATCAAAGTAGACATCCTCTGTATATTCAGTTTTCTGTCAAGTTCTTTCTCTTTCACTGGATGCAATTAGTATGATTAATTTGGATAGTATTTGATTGCATACTCAATTATGGCTTGATATAATAAGCAATTTTCTCATTTTATATGTTACTTACAGTTCCATTAATGCATCAATCTTTCATCTTTCCCAGAACATCTATGTTCCTGGTATATTTACCAAATACTAGCAGCACCCATGCTGCTCCTTTTTTTTTTAAAAAAAAAGAAGAAGGATATTTTGTATTGGTTGCATATAAATTTGATTTATATATTTTCAACACATTGAATTGTTGTACAGTACTAAGCCCTTTTTTTGTCCTTGAATGTTGTATTTTTTTTGGTTCAGTTATCTACATATTTTTTTCCTTGATACAGAAAGAACTTCCTTTTGTTTTCATTCATTTATATTTCGTCTCCTTGAATGAGTAATTATGTTCTCAGGTTTATGCAGTCGATGCAAGTGATATTGCATTCCAGGTAGACCCCTCTCACCCCTTCTATTTCCTTCCAATTTCGATTGCCAATTCTACAATATTATAATTTTGCTGGGCTGCTGTAATATTTTCCTGCACTAATATATTGACTTACACTGTTAAATTGGAACATAAACTTCTCTCCTCCCTGACCCTTGTCAAGTTGTAACAACTAAAAATGGTTGCGCTTAGGAGTAGGGCAGCGGTTTTCTATGTTGCTCGGTCATCCCTGTAGGAAGGGTGCCTTAGTGTAATACAATATGGAGAATATGCCCTTGGATCAGATAAATACTGTTTTCTGATACTATTACATCTGCCAAATAATATGTTTGTGCTTTAAATGTCTTTCTGTATTTTATTATTAGCGTCTGTAAGTTATACTGTTGATTCTGAACATTCTTTTCAAGTAAACATTTTCAGGCTATGGAGATTGTCAGAGAGAACGAGCTATCCGACAAAGTTGTGGTTTTGCATGGCCGAATTGAGGTTCACATTCTTATCTGGTCTCTGTTATTCGTGATTATTTGTGTGTGGCCAAAGCTGAGATCAAATCTGTTAATCATAATCCTTGAATTGTTGTCGTTTCGTCACCATAAAGTTCATCTTCAAGCTGTTAACCAAGCTATGCAACATGACATACTCTAAAACTTCAAACGCAGGATGTCAATATTGAAGAAAAAGTTGATGTCATCGTATCTGAATGGATGGGTTACATGCTTCTCTACGAGGTATCTATTAATGGCTCTATTATTTGGATAATTTGGCTAATTCCATGCTCATTTTACACCAATGCTATTCATCTTTTGAAATTCAGTCCTGTTGATGCAGAGTATGTTGGGGAGTGTAATTTTTGCTCGAGATAAATGGCTTAAACCTGGTGGCCTTATTCTTCCATCTCATGCATCGGTACAAGTTCGAGAAACATACTACTATGTAACAATTAACTAGCTGAGGCGGCTCTGAACCATTTCGCCTTTAGATCTGACATACAAGAAATATTTTTGTTGCAGCTTTACATGGCACCTATTACAAATTCTCAGAGATATCATGATAGCATTTACTTCTGGCGAGATGTATATGGCATTAAAAGTGAGTTGGAATGTTTCATGGCCCTCTCCATCTCTTTCTTTCTTAACCTGTGTAGATTCCAGAATATGAGGAGGCTTAGTTATTTGGTAGTGACTTATTTATTATTTTCCATTATGTGTATTAGCTTCCTGTGCAGTATTTCTCAACCTAGGGTAACATGTTGTTTGTTTTGATTGACTTTAGTGTCCTCTATGATGCCTATTGCAAAACAATGTGCGTTCATGGAGCCATCTGTTGAGACAATTAGCGGCGAAAATGTCTTGACATGGCCAACTGTGGTGAGTCCCATTTGTTTCATCTGGCAAGTGTGTATTCTTGTCTGCTTAATGACTCACAGGCCTTTGCTTACAATTATAGTTTCTTTAATCCTTCGTTTTATAGCCCTCCAAGTGTAAAGACTAAAGAATCTTAACTTTTGTCCAAAGCACAACTTATTTTGGTTTTTTGGACCAGGTGGCACAGGTGGATTGTTATACCATACAAGCTCCGGAGCTTGAAACCATCAGTGCTGCCTTTAAATTTACATCAATGTTGAATGGTAAGTTGTAATAGTTTGTTCTTTTTACACGCGATGGTATATATGGTGGAAGGATATCATGAGTCCATATGTTATATTAGCTCTGCAATTTTCTTAGCTGATAATTCTACCTTTTATAGAATGTACTTCTTCCATATGGACTAACCTAGTATGATATTTTGATTTAAACCATTCCGGCTTTCCTAATCTAGTTCATAAGACATATGGGTTAAATGGTACTGCATTTTTAGCTTATCATAATCAGTGGCTTATTTTTTGCTTGCAACATTCACAATGCTGACAATTTATAGCAGCCTCAGGTAGTCAGCCAGTTGTACAAGCCTATGTTAGTGTATTATTCAAAATTTGGCAGTTTTAGTCCTTTTTTTTCTTTTTGTAAAAGGAGTGAAGGGATCGGTTTTCTGTTCCCTTTTATAAATGATATTTTGACAAGAAAGGTTAAACCTATCTACGATTGAGGAAAACAGAAAAAGAGAATGATATTTGAAAAGATAGTAATAATGGATTAATGCTTGAGATAGAATGGAAAAACAAGGGCAATGGATAAAAACTACTCCCTCCGTCAGGGGCGAGGCTAGGGAGGGGCAGAGGGGGGCCTGGCACCCCCCAACGCCGCTGCACCCTCCTTTAATCACTAAGCTTTTTCTCTAATCACTATGGAGTTTCTATTGTCTAGCAGGGCCGTCCCGGAAATTTTCGGGGCCCTGTGCGAAATCCTAGTTTGAGGCCCTATATTCAAGTGTCAAAATGAAATAACAAGAATTCATACAATGAGTCTACGATGTAACTAAGAAAATTGTACTCTCTGCATCTTCATCGTGAGAATCTTAACATGAATTGTTGGATTTTGTTCACTGATCAATCTTCAGTAACAGTAAAGTAAAAAGTGCATATAAGGGTACGGACTTATGGCAAACCTTATGATGCGAATTGACTCCGAGAATGGCTAGACCACGATGTCTCATTGTCGGTGAGACATCATCATATCGAGAGGATGAGTTATAGCAACGCAGGGCGGCAATGCACGATGCAGAGCGCTAGAGGCACAAGGCGGCCTCACCATACGTTGGATATGCGGACGGCATCACACATGACCGGGAAAGAGAAAAAGGCGATGAAACTCGTCTCTTGATCCTGATCAACATAGGTGTTGGGTAACGGGGTACGCTACGCTAGCATAATACAATTTCATCTACCGCGTTCAACCAGGAATACCAAGCGAGAAGGGAATTATGGATCGTTACCACTAGACGTGCAGGCGGAGCGGAAGCGTTGTTGGAGAAGCTCGGTCCAACGGAGTCGCGCGTCGATGTAGAGGAAGTAGGCGATCGCAGCAGCCTCATCCTCCTCGTCCAGCCGATCAGCCCCACGTTGGCGCCTCTCCTTGCGATATCCACACGTACAGGGAAGGAACGCCGCACGCCGGTGTCCTAGCACCGGCGGCGGCTAGGGTTTCGTGGGAGGGAGGGGCGGCGGCTATTAGGGTTGTGGCAACATGCATGGCGCCCTTAGCCCTGCCCCTACTTATATAGACCCCACTAATGGGCTTCCACATTGTAGGCCCATTAGGTTTCTAATCCCTCACGGATCAACATCCATATATAGCCCACATACGGATCCAATCACATATATCCAACAATAGGGCCAACAATTTTTACGCACCCAATGGACTCACGGATCAGTTCAAGAGGTACTAGGTTGCATTCTACTTGATGACGAGCCAGCTTTGCAGTCTGGGAGGGCTATTTTCTCCTTTTGCCTGCTGATTATCGAAACACACATTGGGCAGGTTTGGGCTTTGCAACTCATGTCGGGGACCCCTAAAATTTGAGGGCCCTGTGTGGTCGCACATCTCGCACGTGCCTTGGGACGGGCCTGTTGTCTAGCCCCTCCTATGGCCTCATGGCACCCCCCAAACCAAAAAGCTGGCTTCGCCCCTGCCCTCAGTTTCACAATACTTGTGATTCTAGCTCTGAGCACAAGAAACAAAGAGAACTGATAAGATGTGGTGAAAGAAAATAAGGAGGAGAGATATAGAGATAGAGATGTACTGGGAAGTGAGAAAAGTACACTGAAAAGTGAGAATCACAAGTATTTTGGCAAAAAATTGAAGGGCTAGAATCACAAGTATTGTGAAACGGAGGGAGTAACATTGAACCGGAACATGCGCATTATAATTAGATGGCATTGAATCTCATACTTTTCTGATACCTTGGCCAGTGACTGGCTGGATGGGAGTCATTTCCACCTAAGGTTGCATCCTTACTAGTTAGCGTGCTAAAATTGATGTTTGCTCTACTATGTAAACTTTTATTCTTTGGTTGGCCTTCTTCTGCTGTTCTGCATAGCTGTTTTCTGTATCGATGTTCTGGTTACTCACATGGCCTTTAACTTTCCCCTATTGAATGACCACCTGTAGTTATGTTGATTTAGCATGCTGTCAATTTTGTGTTTTACATCATGTTACTCGTGTGAATGGGAACATAATGCTAAGCTTCCTCTTATTCTTGTGTTCTTTTTAGCTCCATTGCATGGTTTCGCATTCTGGTTCGATGTTGAATTTAATGGACCAGTTCGCCAGAAACCCAAGAAGCAAGCAACCCAATCAATGGATGGGAGCACCCAAAATGCCAGTCCGAGCAGTAAAAAGAAAAAACAAGATGTCTCCATTGTTCTCTCAACTGCACCAGAGGACGCCCCTACTCACTGGCAGCAGGTGATTGTTTTCAGTTTTCTGCAGAACCATATTGGTTTTTGTTTATGTTTTGGTACATGCGATTTGATTAACATATCCAAACACCTGATTGTGATTCCCCCTTTTTTCAGACGCTACTGTACTTATTTGAGCCTATAGAACTAAACAAAGACCAGAATATTGAAGGTTCTGTTACCATATCTCAGAGCCAGCAACATGCGCGCTTCCTAAATATCTGCCTTAAATATTTGTGAGTCTCCTAGAACTGGTGATACTTGTTCCCTTTTCTTCTGCCATATGCAAGCTTGATATAACCCTGAATTCAACACGCCTTTTGCAGCACTGGAGAGCAATGGTATGTCAAAGAATCCGTGATGCGATAATGTGGGCATATTTCAACAGTGCAACATTTTCCTAATTAGACTCGTCTATTACTGTGCATCACGAACCTCGCTGGTCATTGCAATTTTGGAGCGCTCTGGCTGCAGTGGACCTCGTGATGGCAAATAGATTGTAATGATTTTGTAGGCAAGCTATCGAATTCATGAGAATCGTTGGCTCCAATTAGACCTGGCCTAGATTTTTCCGCTTATTGCAGTGGGACTCCTGTAAGGAACTCATGATACTTACATGTTGACCAAAGTAGCGTAGTGTTTTCCCATTTTCTTTTAACAGTGTAGCGCGTAGTGTTTTCCAGACCAAGATTAGCTCAATTCTGTGACATCTGCTCATCGGCAGTTTTATGGCCCTATGTGAAATTTCTCCTGGGGTGCCCTATGAAATTTTTTCCGTGGTAGATAGTGGGAGGGAGGGGGCCCTGAGCTGACACTGCATCGGGAACAGGGGCAGCCCCGCGGGAGACGGGGGAGGCGAGGCAAAAGATACGTGTGCTCCGTACGATATCTCACTCCTCTGTCGTCGACTGACGCCGCCTGACTGCAGTAGTGCAAGTGCAAGGCTCTCTGTCCAGCTCCTGCTGCAGGAGCCAGAGAGGAGGCGTCCTCCTTTTCGTTGACAGCGACAGAGGGAGCAGCGATTTCTTCTTGCCCTGTGAAAACATTCGATTTTTGTCGATGAACAATTGCCCTTGAAAATAAGAGTAATTATGAATCGTAAAAGCTGGCTGTTTCTGCTCGAAAATCGTCTGGCCTACCTTATCCCACCGAGAGCAAGCGGCGAACAGTAGTTCTCCAAAAGGGACGTAATTCTGCTCCTGCAAGCAAATCTCTGATTCTCTGTGCCTGGACCGAGCTTAGCATGTCCGACGTGAAACCGGAGACCTGCAGTAGATCCGTGCAATTGCCGATTGGCCAGCTTGATGATGCATCGCCTGTCATTTCGCCTAGATTCAGGCTTACATCATTATATGAGCATGATGATTTCCCTGATTCCTTGGATGATGAGAGGTTCTTTTCTTGGCTCCAGCAACGTCCGGTCAAATCGAGCAGATGCAGATGCAGGGAGGCGTGGATCGAGGTGTGCATGCCACTGTACTCCCTGACATCCACGCAGTCCCAACAGTGCGAACGGGTCGCGTCTTGGTCGTGGGGTGGGGCACAGGCTAGGACGAGACAATTTTCGCTGCTTGAGGAGGGGGACGGAATCCAGGGAAAGAGAACGAAGCTGTAAAAGGGCATGGATTCCATGGCTATGGGCTATGGCGTACTTCAATCCACGGACGCTACTAGGGCGGTCAACCCTCGACGACCCTTTCTGTTTCCAGGAGTAGTAGGACTAGTAATATTTACTAGTACGTAGTGAGAAGGGAGAGAAGGGAGGTGCTGCAGCGCTGCCGAGGGGACGGCGGCGAGTTGGTGACTCGGCCTGATGGAGCGGGACTTGCTAGCCCGGTTCACCGGGGACACCGGCGGGCAGCGGCTGCAGGGCCAGCGTCCCCTGCCGCCGCCGTCTCCGGCGCTCAGTCTCCGCATGGGGTCCGAGGAGGAGCCGCAGAACCGGGCGGACCACAGCCGCCCGCCGCAGCGGGGTCAGGCGGCGGCCGACGTTGTGGCGTGGCCGTGTCCACCGGCGCCGCGCGTGTCCGTCGTCGTCCCCGGCGGCCACCCGACGCCTCTGCAGCAGCGTCCTGCTTATCTTCCGGCTGTCGCCGGCGCGTGGTCCCACACCGGCGGCGGCGGCGGCCAGACACGCTCGCACGGCTCGTTGCCTGATGTTTTGCCGACGCGGCCGTCGATGGCCGGCGTCCCCATCCTGCAGCCCATCGGCGCCACGGCTTTGACGAGGCAGGAGCAATGCCGCCGCGACGCGTGCGGCCTCTGCGCCCAGCTCATGCAGGGGCTCGCCGCGGACCTCGACAGGGCGCAGGCGCAGGTGGCGTTGCTGACGTGCGAGAACGAGAGCCTCCGCCACCGCCTCAAGCGCGCGGCTGCGGGCGTGGTGGCGGAGACGGGCCCCGCCGCCGCGTTGCCGGCGCGCTTGCACGTCGCCGGCGGCCTCAGGTGCCGGGCTTGCCGGGACAGGCCGGCGACGGTGCTGCTCTCGCCGCGGGAGCACCTCTGCCTCTGCGGGCCTTGCTCCGACGCCTGCCGCTACGACCCGGCCATCGCTTGCTGGGTTTGCCGCGACGCCGTCCGGACGGGATCGAGGCACCCCGCGGTGGCTCCACGTTGAGGTTCCCCTCTCGTCGTGCCATTGAGATTTTTCAAGTTTATTAGATTAGAGCTCAACCACTAGATAATAGCGGGTTAATCACATAATCACATTGCTAAGAGAGGTGCGTGATGTGTGAGGTTTAGGATTGACACATTGACTCCATTGCTTCCTGAGAGCATGTGTAATGCAAGTATCCATGTGCATAATATCCATTTGGATATGCAAAGAAAACATGTGCTTTAAAATGACAACATGTGTACTGCAAGTATCCAAATATAATGCAGATTGTCATGAATGGAGCTAGCTTCTAAGCATCTCATCATCTTTAGATCATTTTTCTTTTACACATTTTCTTTTTAACGAATACTGTGCTCATTGTCTGTGTGCAGACTGCAGGCGGAGCTATTATCAGTTGGACCGGGCCTGCTCGCCTTGTCTGGTGAGTTGGACCCAGAACTCCACTGACATTTGCTCTGCAGTGCCCACACACAAGGCCCATGGCCCGATTCGTCAAACAATGCAAACAGTACCACCCTCGGCCCAGTACTACCTTAGGCCCAAGTTTTCTCTTTTTCCTCAGAGTTTAAGATCCATTCGGCCGTCCCCCCGTTCCTCTTTGTCTTTGGCGTCATCAAAGGGGAACAAGAAATCGCTCGCGTCGCGTCGCCGCGCAAACCCTCTTGTTTTCCATTCCGTTCTTCAAATCGCGAGCGCAGTGCCTACTACATAGCCGACTAGCGGTCTCGCCTTCCTGGAGCTCCCATCGTTCCCCGATTCTCGTAGCCTCCTTCAATCCCAAACACCACCCGAGGGCGTCGCGGTCGTCGATTGGCGCGATCAATCGTTTGGGGGCGCAGCGTTGATCCGCGGAGGCGAGGCCGCGTGGGGATGGGGACTAAGCGGACGAGAGACGACATGTCCGGGGAGTGGCAGCCGCCTCGGGTGGGGGCGAAGGAGGAGACGCCTCCCGGCGGCGACTCCCTCGGCGCCTCCTCCGGGATCGGTGCAGGTGCGTTCCGCGCAGCTCTTCTTGTTCTTGATTCTCGCCTCGAACGTTCTTCTCTGGTTGAGCGCCGCGTAAACTAGTTCCTGGTTCTTGATTTCTTGTAGCACGCGTGCGCGGCGCGGAGGGCTGGAGCACGGCGGCGGCGGAGGAGCAGGGCGACAACCAGATGCCGCAAGGGAACGGGGAAGACAACCAGCTGCCTGGGCTCTCGGCGGGGGGCGAGCGCACGGAGGCGGTGTCGCCGCCGACGCCGCGGAGCGGCGCCGACCTGGTGGACCAAGATTTGCTCTCCCGGTTCACCGGCGACGCCTGGCCGTGGATGCAGAACAAGGGCACCCCGGCGTCGCCGCCGTCTCTGACGCTTTCCCTCCGCGTGGGGTCCGGAGAGGGGACGCAGGCGAGGACCGTGCCGGGCGCTATCCAGGCGCCGCGCTCCGACCCGATCGATCAAGACTTGCTGCCGCGGCGCGCCGGGGATGGCTGGCCATTCGCAGGCCAAGACAAGGAGGGTGCGCCGCGGCGACCATCATCACCCCCGCCAGCCGCTCCCCGGCAGGCGACTAGCGCCGCAACGGCCTCCAACGACTGCCCAGCGTCCCGGCCCCAGCAGCGCCCCAATCTTTTTCCTGCGCCGGCGCTGGACAGGCCTCAGATGTCTCCGTTCCCCAACCTGCAGCGTCGCAACGGCTGCAACTCCTGCGACCGTATTCTGCAGGTGTCGCGCCGGGCCAGCGACAGTTTCTGGACCTGCATCGAGGAGAAGACGGCCGAGGTGAAACGGGCGGAGTCCGAGCGCGCCGCGCTGGCGGAGCTGAACAGGGACATCCTGGAGAGCGCGTGCGAAATCAGCGGTCGATTGGAGAGCTGCCTCAAGGAGGCGGCAGCCGAGGCGCGACGGGCGGAGAGCAAGTGCGCCGCGCTGACGACCCAGAACGAGCAGCTCTGCCGCGCGCTCTGGTCGCTGCTCCACGCGTTGCCGGGGGCGGCCGCGCAGGGGAAGCGCCTGCCCGCGGTGACGCCGCCACGGCCCCCCGCCGCGTCGTCGTCGTCCAAGGGCATCCGGTTGCCGCCGCCGCCGCGGCCCACCGTCAGCATGGTCCGGCATCACCGGCTGAAGCAGCGCGCAGCTGTCGCGGCGGCGACCCCCGCCGCGTCGTCGACACGCGTGGACGGCGCGGGCCTCAGGTGCCGGGTTTGTCGGGTTAGACCGGCGACGGTGGTGCTCGCTCCGCGTGAGCACCTCTGCCTCTGCAGCCGCTGCTCCGACGCCAGGCGCGGTGACGCGTCCGTGGCGTGCCCAGTTTGCCGCGCCGTCGGACGAACTGGGGTCGGCGCGCCTCGTTGAAGCACTTCCATTTTGGTCGCCCATTTCGTGAAGAATTACAGCAATTTGCAGCGTATTTTGTGAGCATGATTTGAACGGAACATCGTAATACCGTTTGAGGGCTCTGTTGTTGATCGCTTTCTGATGGGAAATTGAGATAAAATCCAGGAGTGTTTGTAGCGAATTTTGTGAGCTAGTATTTTCATCTTTTGCCCTGTGACTGGTGGACCGACTATCTTGCTCTGTTTTCATGTCGTTTCTTTGGTAAAATACGTGGTGCTGCATGCTCATTTTGCTTTGTCTGAAATTGTTCAGGCTAAGGTTTGATCACTACCCTTGGGTTCTTCTCGGCTTGTGAAACTCTACAATTCACTCTATTTATTGAAATGGTATATGTTACTACTCTACTGATCTACTCCCTCCGTTCCAAAATAAGTGACGTTTTTTACTTTCAGACATCACGTTTGACCGTCCGTCTTATTCAAAAAAATTATGCAAATATTATTTACTTTTTTATAACTTGGTTTATCATTAGCAATACTTTAACCATGACATATTTGTTTTAGTATTTATACAAAAAATTTGAATAAGACGAACGGTCAAACGTAATATCTGAAAGTCAAAAGCGACACTTATTCTGGAACGAAGGGAGTAAGTTGGCTGTTAAATAGTGTATGTGTTGAACCAGTTTTTTTACGTGTTGGGTTGACACAATCCAACTCGAACGAGGAATCACTCTGCACTGAGTGCATTTTTGTTGTAGTAAAACAGTCTGTTCACTGGCCAAAAAGAAAGAAAGAAAGAAATGGGGCACGTAGCCAACGGTGCCCTTGTCATGCCCACGAAGTACGCACAGGGAGCACAAGCGCGGCGCTGAGTACCGGCCTGCCTGGCACGCGCAGCTAGGTACGCCGCCGGCGCCGCGCGGTGGAACGCGGGCCATGTCTCGAACGCGCGCGGGCGGGATCCCAGCCTGCTGCCGTGCCTGCTGCCGCTCGCCGTGCCAGGCGGCCGCGGCGTGGACGGCCGGTTCAGCTGTTGTCGTTGACGGGGTCCATGCCTCGGGACTCGGCCTGGCACAGTGAGAGGCTGGCTGCTCGTCGGCCTGGCCTGCTCCAGACTCCAGAGCGTAGGGGGGGCAGTCTTTACGGGTACCGGTTTCACATAGGGCCTATTTCGTCAGGCAGCTGGAGCAAGAAGAGGATCTTGATAGCCGAGCCCACGCCGTCCTCGGCCTCCGCGGCGGTGCTACCGCCGGGGTATCGCCCTCGCAGTAGAACTCTCCGACTGAAATGGCAACGGCCAGTAGCGGTGTCCCTTTTTGGCACGGGTTCACGATGCATGCTTGGTTCGTGTTTTGGCCTGTTTGGTGGTGCCGGGCTTGCCGATAAGGCGCGGCAGCCGGCCGGCGCGGACGCGGTCACGCGGCGAGCGAGGGGTACCCAATGGGTAGTAGCGGGTCACCACATTAATTCATTTGCTTGATGGATTTGTGAAGGTGGGATGAATTTCTAGTTCATTTGAAGAAAGTTTTGGGTCGACCCATGACCCAAAATCTCAAAAACTTGCATCCCTAGTTAAGGACGCGGCCGTGTGGGGTGGCCGTAAATTCGGCTGCTTTCTCCGGGAGGCTACACGGATGGATGGATGGATGGATGGATGACGCTGGGAGCCTGAGACTACTGACACCACCGTCTGCCGGCTTGACTTCTCCTGCCGCAGTCAGTAAGACAAGGTGGAGCTGATGCATGCGACAAGGCTGGCCAACGCTGAGCCGATCGCCTGTCAAAAGATGCAGAACGTGGGAGTCATGGTGGGACCCATGAACAAATGGAAAAGTGGGCATGCGACGGTCGACGCTGCCGGCGACGAGCATGCCTTTCTCTCTCCTCCACGCATGCAATTGCTGAGTTGTCTTGTCGATTCGACCTGCTCTAAAAGCAAGCCCAATACGCAACGGTCGCGTCGCAGCAGGCGCACACATACCGACAGCTTCGTCCAACACGCGCCCATTGAGCGACACTCAAATGGTCCTACCACGTGCAGGTGAGAGAGGCTGGGCGTGAGATTGGAAGAGAGGGCGAGGCCCATGAGAGCAGGACGCGATGGTAGCTCGCTGCGGCGACAAAGGCCGTGTGAGGCTACGTTTCTCTCTCTTCTGCACCTGCTTTTTCTGACAGATTCGGTGGAATCGACGGCCGTTGGGCTTGCTCTAACTGTGCATGGATGCTTCCTTTCCACTCTATCCAGGACAGCCACAGGCGAGCAGCAGGGCTCTCTCCAGGAGGCAAAAGATACGCAAGAATCAACGGGCGGGTCTTATCCTCACTGACACTGGCTTTTCACACCGTATGCCTGGTGCAGTCACTGTGCATGGAGGCATGATCCGCAGAAGCATAATTCTTTTTATTTATTTTTTTGGTTTCGCGGCTTATTAGCAGTACGCGGTTAATCCGAGTGCTTAAAATAAGAGTGTTATCGAGTGTCAATCACCGCAAACATAAACGGTGAACTTTAACCTGTAAATGACCTACTTTTCGACTAAACGAGAGAGGTCGATGGATAGGGTTTCCAGTTTCCAAAATTGTGGTTTTTGCGTGCAAAGCAGAGAGAACCTGCTGCTACATCTGCCACCAGTGCTACGACTAGCTTCTACTGTCGTGTCAAGCTAGCGTGTACTGTGGGCAGGACTGCAGCAGGGCGTTGGTGCGTGGGGGAGCAGTGCCTCCGGAAATGGTAAATGCTGTGGCAGCGTTTTGAAGGTCCGGAAATTTCGTGGCACCTGCACGGCCGCACCTGTATTTATCGTACGTGTTCCTTTTTGATCGCTGCCGCTGTGTCGCTGCTCATTCTCTCCTGTTCCAGGAAGTACACCACTTCCGGTCTCTCGTGTTGGTGGAGGCGAGAGCAGAGATGGGCGCGAAGCGGACGGCCGGCGACGTAGCGCGGCCGTGGGAGCCACGGGCGAGGGCCGTGCCCGGCCACGCAGTAGGCTCCATGTACATCGGTGGAGGTAGGTGCTCGATCGGTATCGTGCAAACAAACGATCGAGCTCGTCGGTTTCCATTCCGTTCACAAGTGTACACGTTGAATACCGTCGGTTTTGCTCTCTTATCGCAGCACGCAGGAGCGACACGGTGAGGGGGTGGGAGGCGGCGGTGGAGTCGCCGCCGGTGGAGCGGGACTTCCTATCCCATTTCACCGGCGGGGAAGGTGGGAAGCGGATGCAGTGCCGGATTCGCCGGGATTCGTCGCTGTCTCTGCCGCTTAGCCTCTGCTTGGGGTCCGAAGTAGAAGAGCAGCAGAATCGGGAGACAGACGACTCCATCCGCGGTCACCACGTTCACGCGGCGCCGGCGCCGGCGCAGCCGGTGGTGGAGCGGAACTTTCTGCCCCAGTTCGGCGGCGGCGGGGAAGATGAGAATGGGAGAGGCCGGGATTCGTCGCTATCTTTGCCGCTTGGCCTCCGCTTGGGGTCCGAACAAGGGAAGCAGGAGCGGGATGTGGACGCCGCCAGCCGCGGTCACCACGGACACGCTCCGGCGCCGGCGTTACCGCCTCTGTCAGCTCCGCGGCAGGCGTCCGTCGGAGCACCGGGCTACTCCTACCTGCTTCCCCGGCAAGCGTCCGTCGGAGCGCCGAGACGTCCGGCCCCGCGTCGTCCGCCTAGCGCGCCGCCGTCTCCCGGGCTGGCGCCGCCGCAGCGGCCGCCGAGAGCCCCGGCCCCCGCGGGCCTCCTCAACCCGACGGCGCGGCAGGACCGCAACAACGTGCGCGACCTCGGCACCCGGCTTCCCCAACAACCGGAGCTCCAAGGCTCCGGCGACGTCAAGGAGAACATGGACGAGGCGGCGCGCCGATCTGGGGAGACCTGGCGCGCCGCGCTGGAGTCGGAGACGAGGGATCGCCACATCCGCGAGGCGTGGCTGTCGCAGCACGGGTGGCTGGCCGGTCAGGCCGTAAGCGCTGCCATGGCGGCTTCGGCTCGCGCCCCCGCGGCCGGCAACGTGCACATGCAGTGGGCCGCCAGCGCCGACGCGCGCTTCGGCTGCCCGGCTTGCCGGTGCGGGCCGCCCACGCTGGTGACGGCGCCGCGCCCGCACCTCTGCCTCTGCTGGGAATGCGGCTACATCTTCCGCGACGACCCGGCCGTCGCGTGCCCCGTCTGCGCCGCCGTCCGGGCGTGGGGCATCCGGGCTTAGAAGAAGGTTTGTTGTTGAGCCATGCAACACCAGCAAAATGCAAGGACTTTTGGATGTTTTGGAGGAGGCACTCTGGCCAGGGTGGATCGATCGCCCATGCTAATGGCGGGTTGATCTCATTCTGAGACTGGGATTTAGAATACGACTTAGTCGAAGTAACTTCTAGTACGTCTTTGCTGTGTACAAAATCAGGGTGGCTTAGGACTTCAGTATAGTTTCAACATCCTGATGACTTGATGTTGGTTTGGACTGCGTTCGAACTGCAGCATTGAGTGACCAGTGACCACTACTGTCTCATCTTTTGTTTCTTAGAATGTACATTTCTTATCAAGTCCATTATACTACTATATGCTTTCTCTCGAATACCAAGAATATCTATAGATCACTCGGAGCAAAATTGTTTTGCCAAGGTGCTCTGTTTTGACATCTTACAGCCGGATTCTTCGCTGTAGCATGCAGTACATACATAGGAATCTTCAGGGTCGGCCAACACACCAAAATTGTTTCATGCGCCTGCATGTTGGTTTGTCACAATGTTTCAGCAATAGCTGCATGCGCAGCGACCAGCGTCAAGCAGGTTCAATTCAGCACACAGCCATCAGGGCACATAGGTATGCAAGTCACGATTTGAGTGACTGGATCAATCAAGCACTGCCCTATATGTCAGCAATGCAGATGTCCAAATCTGGGAATCATTAGAATGTGATGAAACCCAATATGATCAGCAATGCAGATGTTCAAATCTAATACCAGTATTTTCCGTTGTGTTACTCAACCTGTCCTACAATATCAACGGGCACTTTGGAAGTTAACTCCTCAAAATGCAAAGCCTTCTTGAGCCTGTGGCAGTGATGCTGTTCAGCCAGCACGAACGTGGTCGCGGCCGTGTGGGTGTCCAAGGTTTTGCACAGTTTATCATCGCACGTCAGTTTGAGCCTCTGCATATCGTACCTGTCCGCCGCTTCCAGCAGATGCTGAGCCATCATTCTTCCTGCCCGGCCATCTCCGGCAAGGTATCTGTGTATATGACGTTAGGCACCATGTGAGATAATAACCATTAACCCACCCCGCGACGAAGTCAAACTCTCCCGATCGAGCCCAGCCCAAACCAACTGGACCAGGCACCGGCTCGGATCCTTCCCGCAACAAACCCTATATATCCCCGCTCCGCCACCACGGGGTCGGAGAGGGATCGCCACTTCCGTGAGGCGTGGTTGTCGCAGCACAGGTTGCGGGCCGGTCAGGCCGTAAGCGCGGCCATGGCGGCTTCGGCTCGCGCCCCCGCAGCTGCGTCGGCGACCACGGCCGGCATGCACCAGCAGTGGGCCAGCGCCGACACGCGTTTCGGTTGCCCGGCTTGCCGGCGCGGGCCGCCCTCGCTGGTGACGGCGCCGCGCCCTCACCTCTGCCTTTGCTGGGACTGCGGCTACATCTTCCGCGACGACCCGGCCGTCGCGTGCCCGGTCTGCGCCGCCGTCCGGGCGTGGGGCATCCGGGCTTAGAAGAAGGGTGTTGAGCCATGAAACACCCGCAGAAGGTAAAGGCAAGGACTTTTGGATGTTTTGGCGCAGCACTTCAGGGTGGATCGATCAACATACCAAGAGAATGTTTTGGGGCAGTCGGCTGGTTGATCTCATTCTGATTGAGATATAAAATACGACTTAGTAGGAACTTCTAGTACGTATACCTGCTGTAGAAAATCAGGATGGCTTACGACTTCAGTAGTTTCACCATCCTGATGACTTATGTTGGTTGGGACTTCCAACTTCAGCATTGAGCGAACAAGATTGTCTCGGCCTTTTGTGTTATTTCAGACTGTACAGTTCTTAAGTAAATTATTAACGTTTTCTCTGAAATACCAAGAATATCTATAATTCTATATGGCACTCTGTGCAAAATTGTTTTTGCCAAGGTGCTCTGTTTTGACATTTTACAACAGGATTCTTCGCTGTAGCATGCAGTACATAGAAACTGGTTGCGCTGCGCCTGCGAATGATCGTAAGCAGCATCAATCTTCAGGATCCGCCAACACACCAAAATTGTTTCATGCGCACATTGACATTCGTTTGTCACAACAATTATCGTGGTCCTAAAAGATGCATATAATTGTGATGGGGAAAGTGCACACGGGCATTATTTCAGCAATAGCTGCATGCGAGGCGACCAGCGTCAGGCAGTCAGGCTCAACTCAACACACAGCCATCAGGTACATAGGTATGCTAGTTACGATGCGAGTGACTGGAT
Source organism: Eragrostis curvula (assembly GCA_007726485.1). Taxonomy (NCBI): domain Eukaryota; kingdom Viridiplantae; phylum Streptophyta; class Magnoliopsida; order Poales; family Poaceae; genus Eragrostis; species Eragrostis curvula. Next base: position 22,165,373 of record CM017439.1, on the reverse strand, counting down.
CAATCAAGCATTGCCCTATATGTCAGCAATGCAGATGTCCAAATCTGGAAATCATTAGAATGTAATTAAACCCAATACAGGAATGCAGCAGATGTCCAAATCTAATACCAGTATTTTCCATTGTGTTACTCAACCTGTCCTTCAATATCAATGGGCAAATTAACTTTGGAAATTAACTCCTCAAGAAGAGTAGGATAACTTCTGATCAGCTCGAAGCCATCAGTTTCCATGACTGCCTTCAGAGCTTGAGGAGATCTGATGAACTCAATGCAAGCCTTCTTGAGCCCGTGGCTGTGATGCTGTTCAGCCAGCACGAACGTGGTCGCGGCCGTGGGGGTGTCCAAGGTTCTGCACAGCTTCTCCTCGCACTTCAGTTTGAGCCTCTGCATGTCGTACCTGTCCGCAGCTTCCAGAAGATGCTGAGCCATCACAACCTCTTCTTCCTGCCCCGTCATCTCCGACAACGAATCCGTGTATATGAAGTGTAACAAGGCGCCGAACACGTTAGGCACCATGTCATCTATCATTACGCAAAGCTCAGCGTCGGTGGTGGCGCTTTCTCTCATGGCGCCGAAGAGCTCCGCCTTGAACACCGGTGACCGAGCCGCGAGAATGCATCTGTGCGCGGCGAACGTCTCGCCGGCAACCTGGAACGTGACGTCGGCGCCCTCTTTGGCAAAGAGGAGGTCGCCGAGGTGTTGGTGCAGGTCCGGCGGCGGCACCCCATCTAGCGCCGGCAGTGGCGGCGTCATGTTCGCGCCGTGAAACCCAGTGGAAGAAACGGAGATGTCGCACCTGACCTTGAAGCAATCGTCCGCGAGACACTCGGGCAACTCCACGACCTCCCTCTTGAAGAAGACCTCGAAGCCGTCCCCGGCATACACGCAGTCACACGTGCCGGTGGTCTGGGTGTGAGCCGGCATCTCGTTCCCCGCGCGATCGAGCAGGAAAAACCTGGCCTCGGCGCCGGCGCGCTCGGGGATAGAGTCGTCGAGGACGATTGCGATGGCGATGCAGTCGGTGTACTCGACGTCGTCCAGGAGGCGCCTGCCGCCGGGGTAGTATCGGAGGCGCCACGTCCGGCCGCCGACGGTGAAAGATTGGGATTCGATGCGGTCGTTGACGGGGAGCGACTTGGTGTGCGAGTAGCCCTCGATGTGGAGCAGGTGGCTCCCCGTCGCGGTGTCGCCGACCATGGCCGGGGCGGGATCGGACGGTGGCATGGCGGCGACGTGTTCTGGGGACGTACCGGGCGGGGAGCGTTACGGCGCAGCCGCTAAAATCTTCCGAGTACGGCGCAACCGCTCAAATCTTCGGATGTTGTAGATGGTCCCGTAAACGGATACGTTCACAGAATGTCCTATGGCCCATTCTGTGGATTGTAACTTCCCAAAGGCTCCATCCTTCGTGGGCCTTTGCATGCGCTATCTATCTGGTGGGACGCCTATCGATCTGGTGGGACGCTGGCATTAGTGATGTCCAAAGGGGCCGGGCCAAGCGGGCTGGCACGAAGCACGAATTTTTTGGTCCGGCCCAAACACGGCACGACACGATTAATTTAGGACCGTGCCGGCCCGTTAGCCCGTGCGTGCCGTGCCATGGGCCGAGGGTCTAGCACGACGGGCGGCACGGGCACGGCACGAAATTAGGATGGCCCGCCTAGCTCGATTTTAGCCCGTGTAGCCCGTTAGCAGCCCAAGAAGGCACGGCCCGTTAGAAACCTGTCACGGCCCTTTAGCAAAAGTTTTTACTTGTAATATGTTTCCTTTAGGTCATTCTAGTGGTGTTTTTGGATGGTTGAAGTTTTGTTTCAATTCAAGTGGTTCTATTTGCTAACTTGTGTGAATTTTGGTCTGAAGTTTAATGTTAAAATGAATTTTGTGCTGCTAAGGTACGAAAATAATTTATAAACACGAAAAGAATTTAAGGCCTTTTGGCCCGACACGGCACATTTAACCCATTGTGTGCCGTGCCGTGGGCCGAGAGTCGAGCACGACGGACGGCACGGCACGGCACGAAATTAATAGAAAACGGGCCTAGAAAACGGGCCGTGCCGCGCCGCCCCGCCGGTTTGGACATCACTAACTGGCATGAGGTCCAACGGCTGGAGGACGCTCTACAAATTTCATTCGCTTTGTTGTGGTAGATTTAGGTGACGCTGTGTATCGGACGTCGGCCTTCGAGGCAATTTGATATTCCAACTATCAAAAAGATGTGTCGTTGTTAATGAATTCACGAAAGCTGTCCTCCAGTCCAGACTTGAGTTTACGCTCCACTAGTTTTCAAAGTTTGTTATGTACCAATATTTTTTTTTTTTGAGATCTACCAATATTTTTCTTCATCACCCCATTGGTATGTGTTTCAGAGTCTGTGTTCATCCCTGCCTTTTGTAAATCTGTTACCATGACCTCAGTGGAGACGGATGGCTGCAAGAATGCTCGCCCTTTCTTGGGGAGTGCATATGCGTGCTAATGTATGTACATCAAGGATTCACGAAATAGTGATACTACAACTCCAATTCCCTAAGGCGCAACAGTTTGATGCAGCATGGGGATCTACTAAGCTTAACAAGCATGAGGATCTACTTAGTCCCCGCGTGAGAAAACAGAAGGGGGGAAAGGAAAAAAAGGGTTAGGGAAGCAAGATAGAACAGTATAAGAATGCACAAATCTAAAGATATCCAAATCTAAGCTGTCTGAATCAGGACGATGGAAAACCACAGGAAATGTTCTCTTCTCGATGACCTATAGACAACGGGAACAATAAACGTCAGATTAAAGGTTGAAATTAAAATGCAAACCTGGATGAGGCTAGTGTTTACCTACGTGAGTTCTGCATACCACACAAAAAAAGGGGTCAGTATCAATCATCATCTTCATCCTCCTTATTATACGCATGGTTTATCTTTTGTGCCCGGTACATGTCAGCCACCTGGAAAATTTGGACAGAAATTGAGTGACACATGCAAACATGGCACCATAAAAATAACACTAGGCAGAACTTACTTGTTCAGATGATGTCGCTTGTTCAGGGTTTTTATCATCACGTATTCGCAATAAACGAGGGAATCTTAGCGAGATACCCTAGTTCATTTTGACAGTTAGTCTCCCCATCATACATATGACGATCCAGAAAAGGAGTAGAGATGCGAAATAACACTACCAACCTTGTTTGGATCGACTATACCATTAGCAGCACGATGCACAGGACTTATGCTCAAATCTGCAGCTTTGACCTCCCACACCTTAGGAATGAAAAAAAAAGACCATTAACTAGCTTGACAACACCTTCCACTGTGACATTAACCCACTATTAGGGTTAACATGAAATGCATACAGTAGATACTAGCAATCATGAAGCACTAGTCTGAATGACAAGGAATCAGATTAGTTCAGATATGAAAGCATATAAAATTTCCAAAGAAATCAAAGGACATAATGAACGGTTAAGGCTTTATGTGCACATTACCTCTGATGGCTCAAACCACACATCTGGGTCCATTGTGTCAGCAAACCTATAGTATGCCTGCAAAAATGAACCCATTCATGACTTCGGGGAAGAATAGCAGGACAAAATAACAAAAATACTAATAAGAAACCAGTGTCTGCAACATCAGAAAGAAGGAATAAAATCACCTTGGGTTTTTCTATCACTTTACTTCGAAGACTTGTAGAACGTTCTTCAAGTTGTTGTTCAGAAAATCCAGTACCTAAATGTACATCAAGATATAAAACGTGGATATAATTCATATATGTTTTTTTAGTTCTTTTCTCTAAAATTGAAAAGAAGAATCTACCTATATTGCATATTGTTTGATACTCCTCATTCTGGTCATCATAGCATGCCAGGAGGAACGATCCATAGACACCTGGTAAGTTCAACACAAGGGTAAAAGAAACATATGCATTAGCATCAATGAAGAATTAAAGCAATTGAGCTTGATAAAACGGTAAATGAACACAGGCATCGAAGCAAATCAAGCATAGAATTCTAAATTTAATTCATTTTGATATCAGTACCGGTCATGTTTCTTGGATTATTTACAAGCGGTATTCAAGCTCTTATTTTTGCAACGTCATCCTATCCTATACTTGTGCAAACACCTGATGTTAAGCAAATACCTGTTCGTTTTCCTCTTCCATGAAAAGCAGCAATCGGTACCAGGTCCAAAGAGTCTCCAACGCTGCCCAAAAGAAAAGGAATACACCATTTTTATAACACAATGCAGATTTTCTTTATTCAAATCATCAAATAAATCTCTACTGACAAATACAGTTCATATAGACATAGAAATCAACAGAAAGTTGTTACATATTTCCCAATACAAATGATGATCGGAATCCTAGACTATAGTACACACCCAATGAATTTTACAGATCTGAATGTTATGCAATGAAGAAATGAGAACCCAGTATGCTTGCAAAGTACTAACCTGTCCATATAGTCCTTTTTCAGTTTTAACCAATTGTTTGATCGCTTTGCTGGCTCGTATGTGGCATCTTTATCCATTGTCTTGATAATCAACCCTTCACAACTTCAGTAAAAGATAGATTAGTAGCAACAAAAGGATCTTGGCAAAATAAAAGTGAGGGGACATAATCTCCACAGTGGGATTCTTCAATCAGAATCCAGTTATCAACAGATTCTGATAATAATGGAACAAAAGGGCAACAGCTTAAAATAATACATGTGTTGCTTATAACTGCAATGTTCATAATTTAATGTAATATCACTCCAACGTGAAAAAAACTTCACTGGAGTACTGATGTATAGATACTACAGCAAACATAGTTTAATCAACATCTTATTCTCATAACAAAGATATAATGGATCCATCTGATAATCAAAGAAAATTCAGGCAAAGCAAACAGCCAGTGATTCAGTGAATACTGAAAAATTTATATAGAGGAAAAGAACATTTTCGTTGTTGGACGTCTTGGATGAGCCATAGAAGGTTACATGGTATAATAAAAGGACTACGGGATAATCTCAAATACACTTATAACCATTTGCCTATGAATTTTAGGAGGAAATGAAGGACAATGGTGATTCCTTGGGGAAAATGTGAAATTGCCAACAATCTTGTGCCTCTTATGAGTTATGGCATGCTTTAAAAGTTCCTGTAACTTCTCCAGTTTCCATGCAAATGAACAAAACAGATACTATGTCACAACACAACTACAATGCTTCAATTGAATGCTGCAATCTTCATTCACATGCCCTGAATAGATTCTTATTATGCGCACAACTTGTAGCCTTGAAGCTATTGAAATAGTAGAAGGCAGTAGCATGATGTCTCAAGACATTTTAGTTACCTAGAGTTGACAGCTGTGTCAAGAAATTTCTGTATCTCCTCCAGATCATTTGATGTAATTGCAGTTGCAAACTGAAAAACACCTGGTAATTCCTCGAAAGAATTGTAAAGATGCTGCCAAGTATTCAATGAGAAAGGAACAATTACACCTCGGCAGAATACAATTTTTTGTATAGGATTTAATTGCGCAAAATTATGTTCATTAGCTCCAGAGTAAATCCACCGACTTTCTGGAGACACAATTGTGGCAAATATGATCAAAATTATCATTTGTATCATATCATAAATTGAAAATAATGAGTGACTGGCTTTCACAAAATGTACCGCATGGGATAGCACAAATAATGCACTGGCAGCGGAATAAAATGAATTGTAAATTAGAAGAGTCCGCGGGACAGAAGTACAATACCTCTCGACGAACTTTGAGTTGTTCCTGGAGAAGAGGTTCCCCATTTACGTAAAGAATGTCAAATCCAAAAGTGCATACTGACACTTTGATGTCATTTATGGTAACACCCTTGCGGGCCCTTGTGCTAAGTATCTGCAAAAGAGAAACAATTATACTAGCAGTGGAAAATATATAAGTATGAAAGGTTGTAAAAACCGAATGGGTTCTTCACCTATAAGATGGATTGCTTAGATGTATTTTCATGGAAGTCACTTTGAAATTTAACTTACTGCAAATCTTAAGAAATAATGAAATACCAACCTGAAAAGGTAAAATTTTCTGCTTTTCACGGTCATAGGCAACGATTTCACAGTCCAAGACAAAGGATTTGACTGTAGACTTCCGGAATCTGTATTGAGATGCCAAAAATAAGATTGAAGGGAACTTAAAGTGTGAGAAGATAAACAAATTTGTGAGTACGTAATTCTGAGTGCCCATATCAGTTTCACCGAGCTTGTGCATGTTCACATACAACAACAAAAGTAAGGCTTCAGCTCTAACGAACATATTCATTACATCACCAAGATAAAAAAAAAGGAATTTATGATTGCCTGTGGCAAGGAAAAATAGAATCATATTCATAGGCTTAATAATTCTGCCTCAAAATTGAAACGAAAAAAAAGGTGGCCAATGTGAAAGATGTTGAAAAGATACAAATCAGACCTTAGATGTGATCACTACACCAAGTGAGAACTGAGAAAAACATTAATCTATATACAACCCAACCCGATGAAAACATTATGACATGACCATTGTAGATGCATGGCATATACCTCAAAAACAAGGATCATTTAAGGCTTACAACCAATACTGCATCGTTTTTCATGTTTCTTCAGTTGGTGACTACATAACTGAATTGGTAGGTGAAAACAAGAAAGGAAGTATACCTAGAAACCGCATCAACAACATCTGGATACTTGCCAGTGTTTCTTTCAGCATTCCGGCTATAAATCTCCACTGTTCCATCCTCCATGCAATGTATCTTAATTACAAATTATGAAGTGTTAGTTGAGAAGAGCATGTGTCCAAATGAACAGATAACTAACCATAAAGTTTGATTATACCTGAGCCCGTTCACCATCATACTTGTACTCACAAGTGTATTCAAGACCCTGAAACTTGTCAATGATCTCCGAGACAGATTTTGTTGCTTTTGCTAACATAGGTCCAACAGGAACACCTATGGAAAACTTGCATGTCTCTGGAAGCTTCCAAACTCCAACTTCTAGTAGTGCTGGGACAATTTTATCATAGATTGGAAGAACTGAATATACTTGTTTAATTATCTTTGCAGCCTTCAAGAGCAAACGATAAAAGAAAACAAGATTATAATAGAGTGTTAGGAACATAAGGAAATCGAATATACAATACTCCAGACATATGAGACAGTAACTCGGTTAATATGATAATCGGTTTGATATTATGCACAAGATTAACAACATGGAGCCCTTAGGAGGACATGATCCTTTGTGAGGACAAGAGTATTTTTTTCGGAATGATCATTTCCAAGGAATAAAGTGCCAACAGTAACATAGTTCTAATTAGCCATCCCAATTATCTGTTGCTCAAATTTGTGCAAGAACAATTTCTAACAGGACGAGCATTAGAACTAAGGATGTTGATTAAACACACACATCTGAATCTTGCATAGTTACATGCTATCAGGGCAGAAGAGTCCATTAAAAACAGTATAAAATGCATATATGTTTATGCAATGCAAGGATTTCAACACTGATAAAATCAAATCAGATGTAGGATTGCACAGAGTGCAACAACCTCTTCAAAAGGTGATTGAACTTTTGGTGGCGAAGAATTTTTGTCAGAATATACGACAGCTTGCCCAAGCGCCATTTGCACAGTTTTTTCTGCCAGCCCGATCCTCATCTTGGACTGCAAGAAGTATCATTTTAGACAAATTATGAACACACACCAACCAAATACACTGAGTGAACAATCCATGACTTACCTGAAGAAGACGTATAATGTATTGAGGTTCACAGTCCGCAGCAGCGACAAGAAGACCCTTGATATGACTTCTTTTCTTGTCTTGACTGTCTTTGCCTGATTCCTGAAAAGACAAATACTTATTTAATGATGTCTTAAGTGACACTACCTAATGATGCATTCTGGATCCAAATTATCCACTCTATAATCCTATATCGCTCACTACTTGTTGTAATTTATACTACTGTAAGAGAAGTTTAATTGATGTTGGGGATGTCAAGTCAGAATAAAGGTCTCCTGTGAAACACTCAGCATGAGAAACGTGGGGAAAGATAAATAACCTTTGCAATTGTCCGAAAAGTGCTAAGCACCCGATCTATTGTCAGTGGTTTTGGCTTGTACATCATCTTCTGTGACGATCTGCTTGCTTTCGCCACAAGCCCCAAATCACCCAATTCCTACAAGGACAAGCAGAAGCAACAAATAAATTTATGGCATCAATTCCTTAGCAGTTTCTCACTGTGGAAAATAATTTTCCCAATCTAACAACCTTGAGATTCTTCTTGACATGCTCCTCTTTCCGTCCGTACGCCTCGGCAAGAGCTCGGATGATTGATGCATCTCCTATCCCAAGCTCAATCCCCTCATGAGGCGGCGCAATGCGGTTGGCAGCGAGGTAAACCGTCGCAAGGAGATCATCCGGTGTTGTGGCTATCACCGTGCGAAACACATTTGATAGGATCTCTGTAATGACAATCCGACCACTCTCATTGGAGATGAGGTCAAGCGCCCGTGCCAGGAACAGGAATGGCACTGGCTCACCAGGATTCCAGTAGGCAGCGGCCATCGGATCAAACTCACTGCCTTTCTTCTTCAGCTCAAGGGTAGTGTTCTTCTCCTCAGACTTTGTTGTGACCGCTGCTTTAGCCTTCTTCGGCGAAGAGGGCTGCCTCTTCTCCTCGGGTTGGGAAGCTAGGCCTTTAACCTTGGTTGGCGATGGAGACCGCTTCTTCTTCCCATCAGGCTGAGACACAACACCATTGTCTGAAGGCTTGGTGTCGGATTTGGCAGCTAGGGTTTTGGACTTCTTCGGCGACGAGGACTTCCCCTTCGCACCTAATTCCGTGGCAGCGGCAGACTTCGTCGGCGACGTGGACCCCTTCTTCTCGGCAGCCGGGGCGTCAGCGGCCGATTTGGGGGACTTCGCCGGCGACGACGCCCGCTTGGACCTCGCCGGAGAGGGCGGCTTCTCCACCTCAGCCGCCAATTCGGCCTCCGCGCCGTCGGCCTGCGCGGCTGGGGGCTGCGTCCGGGCCTTCTTCGGGGACGGCGCCGCCTTCTTCGCCTTACTGGCGGCCGCCCGTGCGTTCCCCATCAGCACATCCGCGACGGTGCGCTTCCCCCCATTGCCCCCGGACGCCGACATCCCCGCTGCAGCCGCCGCCGCCGGTGCCGGTACCGCTCCCGCCCGCTTCGCCCGAGCCGCCGGCGGCCTCTTCTCCCCGGATTTGGCCGCGGCGGTCGCGGCGCGGCGGCGGGGCGAGGCGGGGGAAGCCGCGGCGGAGGAGAGGCGGGGGCGGAGGAGGCGGGAGGGGAGGAGGAGCGGGGGTGGCGCGGCGAGGGTTAGGGTTTTAGGCCCAGGGAGGAGCGGGTGGCATCGGGGGAGGAGGAGCGACGTGGCGGTGGTGCTGGAGGTGGCCCGGAGGAGGAACATGAAAACCGGGGGAGGGTTTTAGGGGCCAGCCGGGCCGGGTTCGAGGCGGGGCGGGCGGGAGAGGACGAAGGGCTTGCGCGGGAGCCGATTTGGTCGGAGGATATTCACGGAGCTTTTCGGCGGGCAAATTTCACGTCATCATCGTCATCGGATTTTCTCTCGTCTATATACTATGTGCCGGAGAAGAAGAAAGGAATTTCGCCGGTGGCTCGGAAAGTTCAGGGGTGAGGTGAGATCCAAAACGAAAGCTAATCTGCTGGTGTACGATTCAAAAATCCCCCTGCCGTTTACGTTTCCGGCGGAGAGAAAAAAAATACTATAAACTGTCTTTTGTTGATGGTATTACTGAGACTACAAAATCCGTCCCTACAATTTACTAGCACACCTACGCGCACGCGCGTGGTTGAGACTTTCCGGGAATCATCATACATTTTGAGTTTCGGTGGAACAAGAAAACCAGCAATGAACGAAGGTAAAGTCTACTTTCCTTATGATTTTCAAAAGAGTCTGTTGAGTTACTCCAACAATGAATAAAGGGAGAGTCTACTTTCCCTATGATTTTTAAAAGAGTTTGTTGAGTTACTCTAATTTTTTAAATGTGTTTTATTTTAAAGACTAATTAAAATTAAAAAATTTAAAATATATTTGAGCTAAACTCTTGGAGTTGCTCTAAATGTTGCTAAAAAAAATTTAAACGATAGGCAACTCATGGTTTCCAGTAGTGCAAACATGGCAAGCGTATGCCAACAATCGAAGATGTGTCTCTCCATTGTTTTAAACAAGCTAAGATCTTTTCTGAGGGCAACCACAATGTTGGTGAGAAATAGTCCATAGTAAATGAAATAGCATTGTTGCTAATCCATAAGCATTGTGCAACCAATTCATAGAAAGGCTGAAACAAAAGTCAAGCATATGGACTAACTGTAAAGAATAAACAAACATTTCTTCCTCTTGCTTGCTATTTCTTGAAGTTTAGGGAAACAGCATATGGATTTGTTTACCTGTGAAGCTGACTGTAACTAAAGTCTACCTGCTGTAGATCCGACTCATATAGACTGGTTTTGCAATCAGTATTGTGGTCGCTCTGAGCTGGTCATGTAGTTGTTTGCTAATTATGTCATCCGGATGGTCTCATATAAACTGTTTTGATTGCAGCATTGGTTTCTTTGTCTTAAAACTTTGGTTAAATATATGCATGGTATCCTCTATCTATATGCTAATAAGTGGTCATTTAGGACATATTTGTTGGTTTCTTTGAAGTGGCCATGTATCAACATTACTTTTGGTTATTCATGTAATCTGGTCGGTAGCATTTGGCTTTGGTTGTGTTCACTAATTTGTCTGAACTTGTTCCCTCATCAAATTTCACAAGTCGACTGAATGTCTAGAAGAGATAGAGGTCTCCATGTGTGACAATCGAATGGATTAATTTGGACCTTTGTAGGCCATCAAAATTTTTTGTGGCATATATAAGGATCATTCTTAACAAGTTCTTCTATATATAGTCTTTCCTCACCAAATACTCACAACATGCACATACACTAAAAGAACACACATACGCAAACTCTACCCCTATAAGCATACTGCCGGCAAATCCTTAAGGTTGACAAAGTCACCACTGGCACATCGTTGTTGATGGAAACGTCGAGTACCACTAAAAGAACAACATCGCTAAATCCTAGAAAATCCGCTCTCACGTGGAATCGAACCCAGAACCTGAGGTGCTATTAAGGCTTTTGAACCACTATAGGCTACAACTGATTGGCTTAGCGAAATTCCTCGGCTTAGACCAATAATGTAACAAGGTTCTCTTGGATACCATGTCTTAACAAGGTCCTTTTGGATCATGCAAACGTGCTTTGAAGCATATGAATTAATTAGACGGCTTCAATATAATTAATGGTTAGATCATTGTGCCCTATTTGGCTGCGGACAGAAACTATTGTGGTCCACTAATCGATGGTAATTTCTTGTGTATCATCCTCCTTCAAAATGTACGGATTAAGTTGCAGTATTTATGCATTTTGCTAGATGTGTCGGTAATAAGAATATTGTAGCTGCATGAAATGCTCGAGAATGTACACGATTTTAACATATATAGCTAGTATTATAAAGTTCATCTCTTGAAATGCATATATCAAGTTTTTAAATGTTAATTAAATGAAGGGACAATGGCGTTTCGACCATCCTTTTGAAGTGTAATTGCAGTTTCACCATCGCTTTTCAAACTTTGCGTTTTCACCATCGTTTTTGAGGATCGAACGCTCCGTTAGCCATCCAAACCGAGCGACGTGAGGAAAAGGCGAGTTAACGATTAAAAAAAAAAGAAAATCCGATTGGGAAAAGGGAGACCGGCCTCTTCTGCCCCTCCATCGTTCTCTCTGTCCCCGACCCGCGACTCCCCTCTCGACTGTCTTCGTCTCCCTCTGTTTTCTCCATTGGCGCAACCCTAACCCTAGGTCTGGACGGCGGCTCCAAGGGAAGGCGGAGGCAGCACGGGAAGGCGAGCCCCTGGGCGACCTCGATTGAAGGGTTCGGCAGGCCGGGGACGCTGCGCGTTCGCGCGATGGCTGCAGCTCTCGCAGGCAGCGCGCGAGCAGCAGGCTCCTGAGGCTCGCTTGCCGTCGCGAGCAGGCAGGCGAGTGGAGGGCGGGCGTGGAGGGCGCGCGAGCAGCGCGGCGTGCAGGGCGCGCGAGCAGGTGCTGCGCGCGGGGAGCAGGGCGGGCGTGCAGGGCGTGCGAGCAGGGGCGGCGTGCAGGCGGGTGTGCAAGGCACGCGTGCGAGCAGGGGGTGATGGAGGAGGATGAGGCGGCTGTTGGCCCTTCGAGGTATTGCATATTCCTTGATCTGTCAGTCTAATTGAAGTTAATGGAACACCGAATGATTGAACTTAGAGTGAGAAATTGGTTTTATGATTGCAAATGTTTTACCATTGTAGGACAATTAACAAAGATCTGAAACTCGCTGTTAGAGTTGGTTCATTTTGGAGCTTGCCTGATGGGGCTCCGAAGACTTATTTGAGGGGTCGAAAATTGCCACTAATTGATGTTTCTATGAACTATGAGCTGATACAACTAGTTGATTATGTGGGTGAGCATTACATGTGGGGTTCTAAGCAATATTTGTCTTTGTTGCGTGATGATGATGATAGCTATTGTGCAATAAAATCTGATGAACAATTGCATGAGTGGTTTCAGCTCAACATAGAGAGTGGTGTGGTGCCTATCTATTGCCAAATAAATGATTTTGAGGGTCCATTGCAATTTTCATCTACAAAACGTAGGTTCCATCCTACAGTGAGAAATAAAGTACATATAAATGAGGGACACACATCCAAACCAGCCACCCCCACAAAAGAGAGAGCCCCATCCAAATCAGTCACACCCACAAAAGAGAGAGCCCCATCCATATCAGCCACAAAGAAAAGAGTGAAAAAGTCCAAAAGAAAGGGTGGTGAAGATGAGGAGCCAATAGGAGTTGACGATGAGGGCATATATGATGACACTGAAGTGTTGAGTGATAGCAGCTATGACTCTGATTTGGCTGCTTCATCAGACTCCGATGATGGTGAATATGATCCTGAAGATGAAATTGTTGATGAGGTTGATGAGGACGATATTCCTACCTTTTCCTATGATGTAGATAATCCATGCATTGATGTTGGAGTGATATTTGCTAACACGGATGAGGCTCAATCGGCTGTTATGCAATGGTGTATCTTGCATGATCATGCATACCATAGAGTGAATAAAGATAATTCAAGATTTACAGCCAAGTGCAAGAAGTGGGATAAAGGTTGCCAGTGGAGGTTTCTTGCATCTACGAGCAAGAAGAAGTACGTTGGTTGCAAGGTACTTCAGCTATGTACTTATAGTTATGTTTTGTTATGTATCTACGAGCTTTTTGAAGAATTCTAACAAGCCTAATCCTTTCTGATTTTTTTTGCTGCAGGTTAAGATAAGTGGTCCTAAACACACTTGTGGCTCATTCAACAAGTGTGGCGATACAATGGCTTCAAATAAATGGGTAGCCGATAGAGCGGTTGAATTGTTGTTGGAGACTCCATCAATGAAACCAAAAGAGCTACAAACCGAGCTAAAGAAGTTGTATCAGTTTGAGGTTCCATATTACAGGGTGGTAAGAGGTAGAGAGAGAGCACTTGACATCATACATGGGGCATTTGTGGAAAAATATGAAGAAGGAGAAGAAACACAGTGGACCTTTCTTTGCTCAGCATATGTGGGCAGCAGCCAAGAGCTATACAATTGAGAAGTTTAACTACCACATTGGGATGATAGAGGAGAAGAGTCCTGCTGCCATGGCCTGGTTGGATGACAATCATCCATATGTGTGGAGTAGAGGAAAGTTCATATCAGATTGTAAGGTTGATTACATCAACAATAACCTCTCTGAGTGTTTCAACAGTTGGGTGTGCAAGGAAAAGGATCAACAGATTGTGGACTTGTTTGATAAAATAAGGCGTATGATCATTGGCAAGTTCGATGTCAGAAGAAAGATTGGGGAGAAGATGCATGGCACAATAATCCCAAATATCATTAACACTCTCAATGCAAAAAGCAAGGAAATCAAGAACCATGATGTATTACCATGTGGAGGATTGACAGCTGAAGTAAGTGTGTCCTTAGTGAGGTATGGAGTCAACTTAGAGGAAAAGACATGTACCTGCCGGGGTTGGCAAGTGACTGGAAAGCCTTGCAATCATGCTTTAGCTTTCATTGCCACGCTTACAAGACAAGTGAACATGGAGGAGTTTGTCCATGAATACTACTCCGTTGAGAGGTTTAGAAAGGCCTATGCTGGCACTTTCAAGCCTATGACTTCAAAGCATCAGTGGACACCTGTCAATTTGGGTTATAAAATCAAGAAACCAAAGTTGAGAAGGAAACCTGGGAGGCCTAGAGTAGCAAGGATTAGAGCATCTGATGAGGGTGGCACTGGCAAGAGAATGAGATGCACAGAATGTCACTTAACTGGCCATACCGCTAAGTATTGCCAAGGTGGTCTCACAGCTTCTCAAAAGAGAAGGCTCATACAAGATGGACAAGGTTCCAATGAACCAAGTGTTGCACATACAACAAAGTGAGTCATTGCTGATTTTGCTAAATTTGTTTCTCATTTCTTACTATTTTCCTTGTTTACTCACATCTTATGTCTCATTTTGAAGTGCAAGTGGTGGTATAGATGACATTGATTTGGGAGGAGGAAGGCCACCTACAACAAGGGGAAGGGGGAGGGGAAGAGGACAGCAAGAAAGAGGAGGAGGACAGCAAGCAAGAGGAAGAGGACGTCAAGGAAGGGGAAGTGGAGGCGGCTTGCTGCATGGTTTGGTATTGACAGTTGAATGTGCTCTTGTTGGACATGTATTGGTGGTTTTGTTGGACATATATCGGTTATTTTGTTGAACATGTTAGGCTAGCCATGTATCGGTGGTTGAGACGTGTTATTTTGGTCCTTTTGTTGAATATTATAACTGCTGTTTGAAAATGTGTGGAAAAACAGCAAAAATGCTGTCAAAATGCTGCCGAAATTATGTTCAATTTTTTTGAATTTTAAAAATTCGAATTTCTGTCCAGATTTCAAATTTTGATGAAATTTGATCAAAACTCATTATTTATATCAAATTCTATTCAGATTTTGAAATTATAATGGATTCAAATGTCTCATGTCAAATATATGGTTGAATCACACAACAAAGAGCAAAACAATGGTAAAAACGCAAAGGGGTAATTTAGTCTTTGTGCAAGAAAGTTAACACCGTTAGAGGCTCCTAACGGATCGATGGTAAAAATGTCGTTCAGATTCAAAAACGGATGGTAAAAACGCAAAGTCTGAAAAAGGATGGTGAAAACGCAATTAGAGTGCAAACCGATGGTTGTCTTGCAATTGGCCCTTAAATGAAATACCTGATTAAATTCAGAACCACGGCACATCTCTGATCTCAAAGCACTATTACTAATAAAAAAAAAGGCACGACACTGAAGTAGTAAGAAGCAAAAGCTGTATTAAATTAGCACAGAAAAAGGCTTAGGTGTTGTTACAAGAATAGTAACGTTACTTGTGTATAATTCGTTCATGATGTCCATCCAAGTAAATATTTTGAAGGAAAATTCCATCCAAGTAAATATTAGAATCAAACTGAATTATGTTCGCTTTCCATTTTAGAGCTAGTCAGATTTAGCATTATGTCTCAGCCACGGTCCAAGCAGGGCGACGTGCTCCAACGTTCTTCTCCTCTCGGTTATTACCGCCTTAACATTAACGACACTCTCAAATCCAAAACCGTCGTTTTGCCGGCGCAACAATGGTCTGCTGCTTATCGAGTGCATCGGAAGCGTATCGTGCGCATCTAAAACAATTGGATTAGTATCGCGGTCCTGAAACACGAGGACAGGATCTACATGTATACCACACACTCACAAGAATATATAAACCCCCCGACGCTGAGCCCCTGCATCACCCACGGCAAGTCAAGTGCAAGGCTAGTACGTAGTAGGAGTACCTCAGCAGCAGCAATGGCGAGCGCAAATAAGATCGCCGTCCTCGCCGCGCTCGTCCTGCTACTGCAGGCGTCGTCGTGCGCCGTGGCCCGACGCCCCTTCGGCAACGGCGACGGCGACACGCTGGCGGTGATGACGGTGAACGGGTTCCAGAAAGGCGAGGAGGGCGGGCCGTCGGAGTGCGACGGCAACTACCACAGCGACAAGCTGCCCCTGGCGGCGCTGTCGACGGGGTGGTACGCGAAAGGGGCCCGGTGCTTCAAGAAGATCCGTATCACGAGCGTGCAGACCGGGCGCTCCGTGGAGGCCATCGTCGTGGACGAGTGCGACTCCCGCCACGGCTGCAAGGACAACATCGTCGACACGTCCAAGGCCATTTGGGAGGAGCTGGGGCTCGACACCAACATCGGCGAGGTCCCCGTCACCTGGTCCGACGCATGAACGTACTATTGGCGGCGCCGTGCCGATACCTATACACCGGCCGGCAAGAGCAAGGACGCGCGAGGTTTCTCACGCAGCGTGCTTGATGGTATATTTTCGGAGTCGTCATTTGCCAGGCATGTGCACTGTGTGCGTGGGTCGATAAAGTTTTTTTTTTGGGGAACAATGTGTGGGTCGGTAAAGTAAGTGACCGGTCGTTCCTGATCAGGGACGGAATGGTTAATGTCAGTCGATCGGTCGCTGCTCTCGAGGTAGACTTGTAGAGTAGCGGAATAAAACTAGTTGCATATGGACCTATGGTCCGTTCCTACGGCTTATTACCACCTTTGTAAGGGTCACCTGTGTCCCTGTCAGTCGTTCAGCTTAATACAATGTCGATCGTGTTGAGTCACTGGCATGTGTTTTTCATGCGTTGTCCGTTGAGACTGATGGACTTAGCATTTTGTTTGTTGATGAGGAATTTCCTTCTCAACCAATGAAACTCCTTTGCGAGCTTCTGGGAAAGTTTTTCCTTCTGTGCCACTGGATTAGTTTCTCGTGTCATTCAGAGTCATTAGACTCATTTACTCTTGGGCTATTCTTCGTCCTGGTATTGCCGCACCATCGCATTCCCAACGCCTCAGTTTGTGGTTCGCGTCGGCAATCTCACGGTAGCGCACACAACCATGCGGCTAACACCCGAAAGCTTGTCGTCACTGAGCGCCAGTGGCGGAGCCAGCCCTGAGACAAAGCGGGGGCAGTAAGTAATCTTATAGCTAAATGGCTGACTGCTAGTGTGCTTTGGAGGCTTTGATTGAATTTTGTAGTGAGAATTTGCAGATGGAAGGGGGGGGGGGGGGGGGGGGGCGGAGCCCAGGTTGGCCTGAACCTGGCTCCGCCCCTGCTGAGCGCGACATCATAAAGAAGTAGGGGTGTAAATTGTTGTCCCTTAGAGGCACCACCGACCTTCTTTAGTTCAAGCTCTCTCGACGAATGAACGATTTTGTTTAGAAAAAGAAATACATTGATTAATATATATACCAGCCTCTCAAACAATATACATAATTATTATTGGAAAAAGTCCATTTTACTCCCCCGAACAATTCACTTTGTCTGTTTCACCCCCTAAACAAAATGATGGCTCACATTACTCCCTCAAACAATTTCATTCGGTGCAATGTACACCATATTGAAGTTTGTTTCTTTTGTTTTGAAGCTGAAATTTCGCATGATGTTAGTTGCCACAATTATCTATGTTAAAATATTTTTAAATTATTTTTCTGATATCATATTTGTGCATATAACGTTAATTTTTATTGAACTATGTAAATAATATCAAAATAATATGTCATAATTTTTTAATATAGGTTTTTATGTGAGAAACCATTATGCAAAATTTGAGCTTCAAATTCCACTTGTAGGTTGAGATACTAAAAAGACAAATTTCAAAAAGGTGTACATTGCACCAAATATAATTGTTTGGGGGGGGAAGGGGGTAAAATGAGCCATCATTTTGTTTAGAGGGTAAAATAGACAAAGTGGATTGTTTAGGGGAGTAAAATGAACTTTTTCCATTATTTAACAAGAACAATGATCAGGCAGTCTCCTCTCCCTACAATTTACAAATTATCCCTGGGGTGCAAATTTCCTTTGGCATGTCCAGATGTTACCATGAGAAGATTCAACAGAGGCGACTTTTGGTTTCCATTAGTGCAAATATACGGCAACGCTCTTCAACAATCTAAGAGGCATAGCCATTGTTTTCTGAAGCAAAATCTTCTCTGAGCTGGTCATGCGGTTGTTTGATAACTACTCGCTTCGTTCCAAAATAAGTGCCATTCTAAGAGCACATACTTTTTCTAAAATAAGTGTCATTCTTGCTTTTCAATGCAATTTTCTTTTTTCTTTTAGATTACCAATGCAATTTTCTCTCCATCTCTCCTCCTCACAGCTCATGTTTTTAGCGTTGATCTCTGTTTTTTTTCATCTCTCCTTAATTCCCATGCCGAGGTTAGAATGACACTTACGTTGAAATGGAAAGAGTATGTAAACTAGGGTGATTCTCGCTAAAAATGTTTGGATTTGTCCACCTCAACCTATATTCATCCAAGTGATATTCAATAGTTTCTTTAGAGTGGCCACAAACATTTCTCCTTCTTTTATTAGAGCTTTCTTCCTGTCTGATCGGCAATGTTTGGCTTTTGGTTGTGTTGATTAGTTATGTCTGGACTTGTTCTCTCGCGTAAAGAAATTTGGGAAGTAGACCAAGGTCTCAATGGCTCTCGAAAGCCACCGCCGCAGTCTTCATCTTCACCACTGTTGGTCTCTCTCCTCCCTTTCCGCCTCTGGCAAATCATCGGTGGCCGAAGGGAGTAGGGACTCTTCTCTACAATAAATTTTAGTAGATCGAGTCCTAGATTAGAGTGAGCTTTCTCCATGCCGAGTTATTTGGTATTGGAGATTTGGTTCCTCCTATTCCTCCCTGGCGACGACGAGAAGCTAGAGTGGATTTGGTCTCTCTATGACGGTTTCTATGAAGGTGATGGTGGCGACACCCTTGGCAACTTCATGACAACATGAAGAATTAGATTTTCTGGACGGCGACATCAAGGCGGGGATGATGTTGCCGCCATAGAATAAAATTATCTGGCCCATTCTCCATTTGTCGTGATTAGATCCAATTAGGATGAAACTAGTGAGAAGGTCGAGATTAGTTTTTTTCTTCTTCGGTGGCAGAAGGATGAAGAAGGAAGACAAAATAGAAGATAATGCTCAATTCTGTCTATAGGAATGGTTGCCGCCGTTTCATTGGGCACTATATGCAGTCATCTATGTGAATCTTCATACGTGTTTGGGATTGAGTTTTGGCACTACATGCAGGGTGTTCTTAGTTGTAATCTTTTTGTTTTACATAATGCTTGTAACTTGAGTTTGTACTTAGCTACAAATTAATATAATTCCTCTTTCCAATTAAAAAAATAGACTAAGGTCTAGACAACACATAGGTTTCCATAAGAGACGGATGGATTTGGACCTTTGTAGTCCATCAAGTAGTTGCCGAGAAGAATCATGACGATTTCACAAATTGTTAGTGGCATATAAGAAATTATTCTCTTTCTTTGTCCTCTACATTATTCTTTCCTGACCAAAATGCACGTTGATAGAGATGATTGGCTTAACAATGTCCTCTTGGATACCATATCTCAACAAGGTCCTTTTGGATCATGCATACGTGCTTTGAGGTTATGATTAATTAGACGGCTTCGTTAATGGTTAGATCGATGTGCCCTATTTGGTTGCGGACTGAAACTATTGTGGTCCACTAATTGATGGTAATCTCGTGTGTAAGGATTAAGTTAAAATATGATAACCTTTACTGTGCACCTAAATCAACGTGAGTCATTCATTTTCTTTAATCCAACTACTCAGATGGACTTCATACTACCTTGAAGCTCCCACTGTGGTATGTTAGTATTTAAAAGTGATATAAGAAGATAAGGGGTACAGTTGGAAACATTATATAATGGCAACTTAGTGATTTTACGGAATACTAGCAGATCTTATTCGATTGATTTCCTTTTCGTCCCTCTTTCTCTCCGGTTCCATTGTTTCCCGATCAGAGCTCGCCGGCTGCCGCCATTCCCCAATCCTCGAACCCTAGCAGAGCCCGCCACCATTTACCCGACCCTAGGAGGCTGTGACCGGGGACGACGCGTGGCGGCCCACTACGCTTTCTAACGCTAGCATCCTGCATCGTTGCGAGTTCGTCCGCTCTGGCATCGCGGCACCACAACCGTCGTCATCAGCACCAGGATTTGGGTGTTTGATCGCTTGGTGAAGTGGGCAGGGACAGCAGTCGCCTCGGCCGATGCTGATCTTGACGACACCGCCGGCCTCCGCGTCTCCTTTGACACCATCACATCGCTGAAGTTTTTCAATTGATACTGTATTGGAAATATCATTTTGTACTCGTATTGTAATCAATATGAATCCTTTCATCCATTTGAAATGAATCCGGTCACTGATTTCGAGTTTGGACATGGATTAATCAATTGAGATGTCGAAGGGCCAAAAACAGTGTACTAAAAAGTTCTACAATGTGTGACGATTGTGTACCTCTTTTTCAACTCCCTATATTGTACAAAATTGGGTGCTCCTCCGCAATAAAAAGTCATGGAAATCTATTAGGCAAATTCATGTACACTAAGAACTAGTGCTGCTACCAGTCTAAACAAACAATCATCAGGCATGACATTAAAAAAACTGCTCTCTGGTTCACCTAAGCAGGCAAGCACACTATTGTTGTCAGACAATTGCAACTGAACTGCAGAACTAAACTGCAGAACTAAACTTTCGAAAATATATTGCTACAACCACAAGAACTACAAACTCATCATCAAGGCCAGAACCACTTATCCTTCTTTTATGCATACAGTAACCATGCATTTCCTTTGTGCATAGTTTCATCTGTATCATACGACCACTAAATTCATATGAACAAAAAGCTAAGTTCCCAATGGATACTGAAAATGAACATTAATAGTGATTCTAACTGCATGTGTAAACTTCAATTAATAAAATGGAACTGAAGAGCACTGAATTCTAACAAATTGGTCACTGAAATTAAACTAAGGTCACTGAATGACTGAACAGAAGTTCATCCAAAAATAAAGATATACGATGAATACAACATATACCCTATGCTATTAACAAATTCGCTGCCCCAGCAACACACACCACAGGCTCTCAACAACGCCAACACAACATTGTCAAATATCGCAATAGCAGTGATTCAAAAAAAAAATCACACTAGCAGCTCCATGTTATTGATTGGCTCTCTCGAGTCCTCCGGCGTCCTTCTGACCACAGCAATATCGGTTTCTCCTCCATCTTCTGGCTGAGCTTGAGCATAATACTATCTAATTGTTGTTATAGCTCCTCCTACATTTTCATCCCTGACCTTAGCATCTTCATCAAGGTCACCGGGAACAAAAAAAATTCGGAGGTCATCGGTAAACATGAAATATCGGGAATTTCGGAAATTTCGGCGAACAAAATTTGAATTTTAAAAAAAGTTTTGACATAATTTCACAAGATATTGTCTCAAATCAAAAAACATCACTATTGCATATGCAAATGAAACAATTTAGATGCTTTAATGTGGTACTGTTCATTTCGATTTCATTTCGGACCCCACCGAAAAAGACGAAATGTCGGATATTTCGGTGAAATTTCGCTGAAATTTTTTTCCTAGTGCTTGTGTTCGGTTTTTCTTTTCTTTTGCGTACCGATTTGCTAATACTAATCATGTACGAAAATTACAATAATACCCACACCAATGGATGGTAAGATTAGATTTATACTACTTCCTAACTTCAAGTGGTATGGTGTACCGTAAAGGTTCTCTAAAGATTATATAATTTGCTATACATCAGTAATATGAATATTGTAGCGGCATGAAATGCTTGTGTGGATATTCATAATTTTAACATACATATATCTATTTTTACAATGTTTAATTTCTTGAAATGCATATAGCAATTTTTTAAATGTTACTAAGTAATCGAGCCACCTGATTAAAATCATAACCACGGCACATTCTGCCACGTACGGTCCAAGCAGGGCGACCTTGCTCCAACGTTCTTCTCCTCGGTTATTACCGCTTTAACATTAACGACACCCTCAAATCCAAAACCATCGTTTTTACAGCGCGATGATCCACTTATCGAGTGCATCGGAAGCGTATGCGCACAAAACAATTGGATTAGTATCGCAGTCCTCAAAGAAGAGGACAGGATATGTACATCGTACCCGTCACACTCACAAGACTGTATAAACACCTCGACGCTGAGCACCTACAACACCCAAGCAAGTCAGGTGCAAGGCTACGTAGTACCTCAGCAGCAGCAATGGCGAGCGAAAATAAGGTTGCCGTCCTCGCCGCGCTCGTCCTGCTGCTCCAGGCGTCGTCGTGCGCCGTGGCCCGGCACCACCACCACCCCGAGCCACACCCCGGCGGCGGCGGCACGCCGGCGGTGATGACTGTGAACGGGTTCGGGCGGGGCGAGGACGGCGGCGGGCCGTCGGATTGCGACGGCAAGTTCCACAGCGACCACGAACTCGTGGCGGCGCTGTCCACACGGTGGTACGCCAGCGGGAAGCGGTGCCACAAGAAGATCCGCATCACGAGCGTGAAGAACGGGCGCAGCGTGGAGGCCACGGTCGTGGACGAGTGCGACTCTCGCCATGGCTGCAAGGACAACATCGTCGACACGTCCAAGGCCGTGTGGGAGAAGCTCGGCCTCGACACCAACATTGGCGAGGTCCCCGTCACCTGGTCCGACGCCTGAACTATTGGCGGCGCCGTTGAATACGACGGCCGGCAAAAGCAAGGATGAGGTTTCTCTCGCAGCGTGTGCTGGTGTTTGTGGAATCGTCATTTGCCAGGCATGTCCAGTGTCGTTGTCGACGTGTCCACAGTTTGTGAGTGTGTCCATATAGTAAGTGACCTGTCGTTCCTGATCAGGGACGGAAGGTTAATGTCAGTCGGTCGCTGCTTTCGAGACAGACTTGTAGAGTAGCGGAATAAACTAGTTCCTGCGGCTTACCACCTTTGTAAGGGTCAGCTGTGTCCCTGTCATTCTCTCAGCTTAATATGACGTCGATCGATCGAGATTAGGCTGTTATAGCTATAGATAGGCTCAAATCACACGGTTTATCACGATTAGCATGTGTTTTTCATGCGTTGTCCGCTGAGACTGACGGACCGTGCATTTTGTTTGTTGAGGAAATTCCTTCTCAACAACTGGAACTCCTATGTGAGCTACTGGAAAACTTTTTCCCTTCTATGCTACTGGATTATATTCTTGTCTCCTTCAGAGCAGTGAGCTCATAGATGGAAGTGACTCATTTACCTTCGGGCTTCATCTTCCTCCTCTAGGTGTTGCCGCACCATCTCGTTCCCACGCCCAAGTCAGTTTGTGAAACATGTCGGCGATCTCACGGCAGCGCACGACACCCTGCGGATGCCATCCGGAAGCTTGCCGTCACTGAGCGCGGCATCGTAAAGAAGTTTTAGGTGGCTGAAATCACATAGGCAATCGACAAGTCCAGAGTGAGCGCACGGTTGCAGTCTACGATGGGTATTGGCTCGGCGGCCACCGGCCTGGAATGGGACCGCACGGTTGACGCCGCACGTGCCAGCGAATGGGTGCGGCAACACGCCACGGCGGGCCTCCAGGATCTTGGAGAAATGACGAACAATCTCGTCTGTGAGGCGTGCGTCGACCACGGCGATGCATGGCGGCCGCGCGGCGGCGGAACAGGTGCTTCGCGTGCATGTGCCAGGAGCTGCGACACGATCTCCGATTCAATGGCCGATTTGATGAACACCGAACCGGACTTGGACATCTTCCCTGACGGCACGGAGGCAACCGTTCTGGTGGCGGCGAACGACAAGGAGCTGTCGTCGGACCAGAACACGCCCTCGCGGCAGGACGCCATCTACCGCAAGGCGATGTCCGGTTTTCAGAAGCACCACGGTGTTCGGTCTGTAGCAACACTATATGTCTGTAGTAAGGGCAAATTAGTCATTTTTCTAGTGCTTGAGAAAGGATTAAAGTTTTTCGAGTGTCTGAGATGGAATTTCCTCTTGTTTGTTTGATGGACACGTTGCAAGTAAATTTTCGAGTTACGATGGCAACCAAGTGATATGATGATCGTTTCGACGAAGATGATCGCGAAATCGGCTGATGGTGAAAGCTGTTGATACACGAGGACACAAGCGACTGAGAGAACAATGCAAGTCTCCCTGCGTCACTTCCGGCGAATTTGCAGGTTCCTAGAAACTAGTACTAGGTCATTTTCAGCAGAAATGCATCCCCAGATTGACTCAGAAAATTTAGTAGCTCAAGATCGAAACGTTCAGCCAACAACAGCTAGCTGCGCGGGCATGGTAGAGAAACATAAAAGGAAAAGAGCAACGAAGTTGACTCCACTCATCCATTGAGTAATCTGACCTCGTTTCTTCAGCTACAATCCTGGCACACATGTACGCCGGTTGAACCGCGCGCGTGATGGAAATTGACAGCCCGGCGGCGCATCAGGCGTTGGACGGACTACGCGATGGGAACCACGCCGCCGCCGACGGTGGCGAGGCCGAACGCCTCCCACACTGCCGCGGACGTGTATCGCGTCGTTGGAGCGCCTGCCATGCGCGGTGTCGCGTTCGTCCAAGCTCTTGGTGCCGTCTCCATGGTCGTGACGCGGATCAAATGGAACCGGCGCCCGTAGTCGAACCACCCACATCCGTGGAAAGCGCGGCGAACATCTCGCGGGTGCTGTCAGCTGTGGCGCTGGACGTCACACACCGATGGCCCCCGTTCTCGCCTCGCTGGAAACCGTTCAACGTCATCTGGCGCCTTGTGGGGCGCGTTGTGGCGCATGCCCTGAACAGCGTGAACACGTCGGTGCCGCACGACACTAGAAAGAGCATGGCAAAGGCTGAGAGCTTGTCGATCGCCATTGTTACTTATTTGGACGATTGCACCTGTCATGCGGGTGGCATGGTTGTTTTGGCACTTCATGTGCTTGTTTTGAGGGGTTTATACATTAAGGTTACTGGTTACTAGGTATGTGTCAACAGGTGCAACTGTGTCGACTCAAAAAAAAAAAAAAAAAAAGTGCAACTGTGCGTGGCCCACGCGTGTGATTCTTGTGTTATACATTAAGCTGTATTAAATTAGCTAGCTGAGATTCAGGGTGCTATTACAAGAGTAGTAATGTTACTTTTGTATGATTCGTTCATCCAAGTAAACTATTTTGAAGGAAAATTCCATGCGAGTAAAGATTATAACTGAATTGAGTTATGTTCACTTTTGTTACTCTGCCACGTACGGTCCAAGCAAAGGCGACCTGCTCCAACAACGTTCTTCTTCTCGGATATTACCGCTGTAACATTAGCGACACCCTCAAATCCAAAACCGTCGTTTTTACTGCGCAATGGTCTGCTTATCGAGGGCATCGGAAGCGTATCGTTCGCATCTACGACTATTGGATTAGTATCGCAATCCTCAAACAAGACAAATGTAGGATCCACATGTACACGAGTGTGATGGATTCTCACAAAGCCTATATAAACCCCTCGACGCACAGCACCTGAACCACCCACGGCAAGTCAGGTGCAAGGCTAGTAGTACCTCAGCACGTACTCGGCAGCAATGGCGAGCGCTAATACGATTGCCGTCCTCGCCGTGCTCGTCCTGCTGCTTCAGGCGTCGTCGTGCGCCGTGGCCAAGCGCCACCACCACCCCGACCCGCACCCCGGCGGCGGCGGCGGCACGCGGGCGGTGATGACGGTGAACGGGTTCGAGAAAGGCCAGGACGGCGGCGGGCCGTCGGAGTGCGACGGCAAGTTTCACAGCAACAAAGACCTCATTACGGCGCTGTCCACGCGGTGGTACGCCAACGGACACCGGTGCTTCAAGAAGATCCGCATCACGAGCGTCAAGAACGGGCGCTCCGTGGAGGCCACAGTCGTGGACGAGTGCGACTCCCGCCACGGCTGCAAGGACAACATCGTCGACACGTCCCAGGCCGTGTGGGACGCGCTCGGCCTCGACAGCAATATCGGTGAGGTCCCCGTCACCTGGTCCGACGCATGAACTGCCACCGGCCGCCCGGCGGGCCGGCAAGAACGGCAAGGATGACAAGATTGCTCCCAGCGAGCTGACGAGTTTATGGACCCGTCATTTGCCAAGCGTGTTCAGTGTCGTTGTTGATGTTTTTTTCACAATGTGTGTGTGTGGAACGTTCGGTTCCTAATCAGGACGGAACGTTTGATGTCGGTTGGTCGCTGCTCTCGAGGTAGACTTGTAGAGTAGCCGAATAAAACTAGTTGCATGGTCCGTTCCTGCGGCTTACTATCTTTGTAAGGGTCACCTATGTCCCTGTCAGTCTCAGTTTAATGTGATGTCGATCGTGTTGAGTCACTGGTTTTTGTTTTTCATGCGTTTGTCCGCTTAGACTGATGGATAATCGTGCGTTTTGTTTGATGAGGACAAATACCTCCATCCCCGACACGTTAGCACATTACCAGTAAATATTTGAGCTACGATGGCAACCAAGAGATATGATGTTTGTTTCGACGAAGATGATCGCGAAATCGGCTGATGGTGAAAGCTGTTGATAAACTAGCGCCTGAGACAACAATGCAAGTGTGTGTGTTTTCACCCACAATTTTTGAAGTGAGATTTCCGGCGAATTTGTAGATTCCTAGGAACTACAGTACGTAGGTCATTTTCAGAAGACAGCAGAGATGCACCCCCAAAGATTGACTCGCGATGATTGTTTTGGGGACGAGACAATTCAGTAGCACAGACCGAAACGTTCAGCCAATTTCGTCAAAAAATAAAAAATAAAAAAAAATCAGCAAACAACAGCTCTCCAGCTACGCGTGCATGGTAGAGAAACAAAAGAGGAAGATGAAGTTGACTCCCCTCTTCATCCATCGATTAATCCGACCTCGTTTATTCAGTAACTATTCTGGCATAGTATAGAAAGCAGCACACGGGTAAGCGAAATGAACCGTGCGGCGTTCAATTGACAGCCCGGCGGTGCATCAGGCGTCGTCGCCACGCTCGGTGTCCAGGCCGAGCGACCCCACTTTTGCCGCGGACGTCGTTGCAGCGGCAGTCGTGCGCGGTGTCGCTTCCAAGCGCGGTGCTGTGGCACCGGCGCCCGTACGTGGTCGACATCGCCGTCGTGGTACGCGACATCGCGCGCCGACGGCCCGCGCTCTCGCCTCGCTCGCTTGAACCCGTTCGACGTCGCCAGGCGCGGTCGTGCCGCCTAGCTTGTAGGAACACGGCATACCGTGAGCAGTGGCCCGGGCGCCTTGTAGCGCATGCCCTACAGCGTGAACTTCACTTCTGGGAGCCCAACACCTGCCATAGGACGAGCATGGCAAAGGCTGTGAGCCTGTTGATCGCCGTTCATTGGACCCTAAAGCCAGTCACGCGCGGTGCCATGGCTGTTCTTGTCCCGAGGGGCTCGCTAATACAAACGGTTACCGGCCGGGTACGTACGTGTCAACGGGGGCAGTGTGGCAGTGCCCGCGCGTGCGATTCTCTTGTTTATTCAGCTGTGATACTTGCTACCATTTCTGACACGATAACAACAACACTCTCGATGCAGGACATGGTTGTATTTCGGACACGGATGCATTGGAAAATGATGTTTTTGGATGGATTTCATGGTGTCACTAGTGTCTGTTTACCGAGTGTTATTAGGGCATGTTTGTTTCCCACTCAAATTATATAATCTAGCTTATAATATGTAAGTTAAGTCAACATGTTTTAGATTATAATCAGATTGGATGCAGGGGACCTTTAGTATTCTATTCATGTAATAGTAAGTTTATGTCATTCTCTATCTTTTTAATTTTTGTAATAGCTGCGTAATGCCGGATTGTGTTCCATTTTCTAAAAAGAAAAACTTTGCACCAGAATATTATTCCCGTTTTGCCCCTGATTCCAACCCACCGATCCTCTATTTCTGAATTTCTCCCCCGCCTGGTCTTCGAGTCTTCATTTCTTCTCCTCAGAGCGCGCCGGCAGCGACTTTGGTGACTGGCCGCCGTCGCATCGTTGCTTTCCGGCAGGTCCTCTCCTGGTCTCTTCTTCTTTCTTCTCCCCGAGCTTACTTACCCCCGACCGTCGGCCGTCGCGCTGGCCGTTTTCTTACTGTTTCTTGTCCAGTTTTGTCACAGAGCCGACACCCGCTGCCTGTTCGACAAAATGCCTCTGAGTAGAAAAGGGAAAAAGGACATGAAACAGCATGAGTCGAGGGGCTTGGACGAGCTGCCGGACGGCGTCCTAGAGCACATCCTCGGCTTGCTGCCGGCGGAGGAGGCCGTGCGGACGTGCCTGCTCGCCCAGCGCTGGCGCCACCTCTGGAAGTCCGCGGCGTCCCTGCGTGTCGTCAGCGCCGACGGCCAGTTCTTGGATTCCGGGGCCAAGCTCCGGGAGTTCATGGACCATCTTCTGCTCGGCCGTGGAGGTGCGGCGCTTGAATTATTCGAGCTCACGATTGGTGACGAAGACGAGCTGCTCAGAGACGAAGAATACGTGCTGCCCTTCGTTGAGAGCTGGTTCCGGCATGCTGTACGGTCCAAGGTTCAGGTTCTCAGGCTCCTGTTACTTCCTAACGACTTCCATGTGCTAGATGATATGCCTCTGGTTTCCAATCACCTCACAAGGCTAGAGCTGTGTCGTGTGGAGGTTCACGGCAGCTTCCTTAACTTCTCCGGATGTCCAAACCTGGAACATCTCGAGTTTGACGCCTGTGATCTTTATTTCACATCAACCAAGGCGTCGTTCGAGTCCCTAAAATGTCTGAGCATCACCGGGTCCAATCTTTGTGTATATATGGATAATTCGGGTGCCCGCATGCGCATATCTGCTCCGAACCTGGTTTCACTTGTTCTGCATAGAGTTTTAGGGGCCACTCCAATTTTTGAAAACTTGCCATCATTACTGGAGGCATCTGTCATAAGTGATTGGTCTGCCGACGGTTGCAAGCAGGATGCAAAATATTGGGATTGTGATTGTGAATATTGTGACATCTCTCCTGTTAACGGTAGTGTTAAGCTAAGAGTTTGCAGTTGATTTCTGAACCTTCAGAGGTAGAACTTCATCCTTATTTAGTGTATTATATCATGTCATCCCATTATTTCCCATGCATTTTCATTATTGTGGTTAAAAGATGTCACCTAGACAGGCCTTACTTATTCGCATTCTTTGCCAGCATCTATGTTTCTTTTAAATAAATCAACACACACTTAAGATAATTTCATCTTTGTCCTTTTCTTGTTGTCCACTTTCTTTTTGTCCAGTACATTTTCAAAAGGGATATGAGATACTGCCCTACGTTTGGCAACCTAAAGAACTTGTGGCTCAATGACTATTGGTGTGTACCTGATAATTTTTGCTTGCTAGCTTGTATTCTTGAACACTCACCTATTCTAGAGAAGCTCACCCTTCAACTTTTTTCTGAGGTACATGTTTCCCCCATGAGCAACTGCTAGATTGTAGAATTATTACATTATCAACTGATCTTAGTTAAGCACTTCTTTTTATTACAGGGGCCTGAACATAAAATGGAACTGGAAGGAAGCATCAGTCCGACCCGGAAAGCAGCTACGATTTCTAAATACCTAAAGACAGTCGTAGTAAAATGTGAAGCTGTTGATGTGAGAATCGTCAAAGTTCTGAACTTCCTTTGTGTGTTTAACATATGTAAGCAGACTCACTCCACACTTTTATGTTTCTGATGTTTGGTATAATCTTCATTTGCATGATAGAAAGCAAGTAACGATAAAAATCCAACTCCTTAGTCAGTTAGAAAAACCAAAACCATGAACGATAATGCAGTACCTCCTATCGCTTTCTCCTTGCTTATTTGTTCTATAGACTTGCAGAAATGGTCATTTATGAACTTTGATCTGTATGATGCCTCCCTTTTCCTTAAGGCTCATCAGTTACATGTGTGATGTCAGATATATTGAATCTTTAGCCCCACAGGTTCAGTCATAGTAATATATACAGCAAATCTATTACTTCTTACTATTAGAAATGGTTGCAATGCATCATAGCTAGAAAAATGTGTTCTAGACAATTAGTTATGTTTGTTGTAGAGAAAAACTTGAAATTTATCATCTCAGTGGATGAGGTAAAGTCTGATTGAATGTATGTTTTCCCTGTTACAGGTTTCAGGTCTGAGTTGAAATGATATGCTCTCTCACTGTACCAACATTTTGTTGAAGGTAATGTCAACAAAGCTCATGGAGTTATTTAAATTGAACTGCATCACATGCAGTAATGTAGGTTGACTTCTAGATTTTTTCTGAAAGTTTGACTTGTTTAGTTTGGAATGGACAGAAGACTGCATTGTCATCTTATGAATGTTTCTAGACTTGTTGAATACTTCTGAACTTTAGCAAAAATGTCTACATTTGGTTGCCTCACCATTTTTTTTATGCTCACTAGATACTATTAGTTACCCCTGTATTTTGTATACTGCTAACAGCCTGCATACGAGCACCCTCTGACTATGTTTTCCATACAGTTTTGTTATGGTCTTGTATCAATGTATATTGAAAAAACATTAGCCTGGATCTTCACAGTGTATTTTCGTTCTTCAATCCTCTTTCCTAATGAATCTGTACATAATTTCGATAACAGATCGCTTGTCTATTTCATGCTTTCAAATCAGTTTCCAGTTGCAATGCAATCGTGTACTACATGACACTTGCCTGACGTTGCTCTCATGGTTGTCAGGAACATGTACTTCCACATGTTCAGTAGTTTGATCGAACTTATCTACTGGTTTCACGTTTCTGAAAATAACCCATGTCCCATGCTTTTGTTCCCTTTTTGTTTGCATTAGTTTTTCTGAATCTGCATCAAATACTTAAATGAGTTCAAAATTTGTTATTGCTTCTTCTTGAAAGGTTGTTTATCTAGATGACTAGATGCATTCCCATTAAAAGTAGAATGGAACGATCAATCTCTGTTTTCGCTCATTACCAGGTTTATTGGATAGACTAATCAGATTAATTTCAAAGTTGGTGAAGTGAATTCCTATCCATAGAAGTCTGTTCCGGCGTCTTACATTTCTGTATCAAGGAGTATAATGTTATATGCCTATATATATAGATTCATAGCAATCAACTAATATATTTTGCCATTCCATTTTGTACAGGTTGTAGTTCTTTTATCAGACGTGCAAGAAATTCTGGGTAGCCGTGGATCTACTGCGGCTACCTGTTAAGAACTGCAAGGCTCAAGTTTAACTGAGGCAATGCTGCCGTACTTTGTCTATATAAGCATATGTAGTTAGGTGCCTTGAATCAGTGTTAGACTTCCACTCATAGGAATGTGTTGAACTGGCATAAAAAATCTGTTCAGCACTTTCGACACCTTCCTGGACCTAGCAGATAATGTCATGTTATTTCATTGAACACTTGTACTAGTAGTTATTGTGAAAGAGCATATAGCCTATTGGTTACAACAGCCTCGGTAGCACCTCAGGTCTTGAGTTCGACTCCCCGTCGGAGTGAATTTTTTAGAATTTAATGGCATTGTATTTTCAGTGGTAGGTGACGCTCTCGTCGACAGTGAGTCGCCAGTGGTGACTTCATCAATTTCGAGAATTTGTCGGCTTAGTCTTTGGAGATGCTTATAGGGGTAGGGTTTGTTCATAGGGATAGAGTTTGCGTATGTGTGTTTATAAGGGTGAGTGTGCGTGCGTTGTGTGTGTATGAATTGTACCGTGTAATCGCCCAAAAAAGACTACTAGTTATTACCGCTGTAAGATTAGCGCGCTTATTGAGTGCAACGAAGGAGTATCGTGCTCATCTAAAACAATTGGATTAGTCAGGTGCACGAGTGAGATGGATTCAGAAGTCTATATAAACCTCCCAACGCACAGCACAGCAGCTGAAACACCCACGGCAAGTCAGGTGCAAGGCTAGTAGTACCTCAGCACGTACTCGGCAGCAATGGCGAGCGGTAATAAGATTGCCGTCCTCGCCGCGCTCGTCCTTCTGCTCCAGGCGTCGTCGTGCACTGTGGCCCGGCGCCACCAACATCCCGTCCCGCACCCCGGCGGTGATGACGGTGAACGGGTTCGAGAAAGGCCAGGACGGCGGCGGCCGTCGGAGTGCGACGGCAAGTACCACAGCAACAAAGACCTAATAACGGCGCTGTCCACGCGGTGGTACGCGAATGGGGACCGGTGCTTGAAGAAGATCCGCATCACGAGCGTCAAGAACGGGCGCTCCGTGGAGGCCACGGTCGTGGACGAGTGCGACTCCCGCCACGGCTGCAAGGACAACATCGTCGACACGTCTCAGGCCGTGTGGGACGCGCTGGGCCTCGACAGCAACATCGGCGAAGTCCCCGTTACCTGGTCCGACGCATGAACTGCTACCGGCCGCCGTGTCGATACGCCGGCCGGGTGGCCGACAAGAATATGGCAAGGATGACAAGATTGCTCGCAGCGTGCTGATGGGTTTATGGACTCGTCATTTGCCAGGCGTGTTCAGTGTCGTTGTTGATGTTTTTTCACAAATGTGTGTGTGGAACGCTCGGTTCCTAATCAGGACGGAACGTTTGATGTCAGTCGGTCGCTGCTCTCGAGGTAGACTTGTAGAGTAGCGGAATACAGTTGCATGGTCCGTTCGTGCGGCTTACTATACCTTTGTAAGGGTCACTTGTGTCCCTGTCAGTCAGTCAGTTTAATATGAAGTGTGGATCGTGTTGAGTCACTGGCTTTTGTTTTTCATGTGTTGTCCGCTGAGACTCATGGTTAATATATCGTGCGTTTTGTTTGAATGATGGGGACAAATGCGTCCAGCCCCGACACGTTACCAGTAAATATTTGAGTTCTGATGGCAACCAAGAGATATGACGATCATTTCGACGAAGGTGCATGATCGTGAAATCGGCTGATGGTCAGAGCTGTTGATATACACTAGCGCCTGAGAGAACAGTGCAAGTCTCCATGTGTCCCTTCCGGCGAATTTGTAGAGGTCCGTCATTTTCAGCAGAGATGCACCCCAAGATTGACTCGTAATTCTGCGGACGAGACAATTTAGTTGCACAGTCCGAAACGTTCAGCCAACAACAGCTACGCGCGCATGTGGTAGAGAAACAAAAGAGGGAAATGAAGTTGATTCCACTCTTCAATTCATACATTGATTAATCCGACCTCGTTTAATCGGCTACGATTCCGGCGTAGCATAGAAAGCAAACACACACGTAAGCCAACTGAACCATGCAGGGCGCCTGCGCGCGCGGCGGCCAATTGATAGCCCGGCGGTGCATCAGGCATCGTCGGACGGAGCACGTTAGGGAACCAGGCTGACGCCGGTGTCCAGGCCGAGCGAGTCCCACTCTCTGCCACGGACGTCGTTGGAGTGGCAGCCGTGCGCGGTGTCGGGCTCGCCCACGCCGTGGCGTCTCCAAGCTAGCTAGGTGCGACCGGTCCGCGCGCTCATGGCGCGGATCATGTGGCACCGGCGCCCGTGGTCGAACCACCTCGCCGTGCCGTACGTGAACAGCGCCAGCTCGCGGTTGCTGTGCCTGTGGTGGTACGGGGGCGTGGACGACGGTCCGCTATCGCCTCGCTGGAACCCGTCCAACGTCGCCAGGCACGGTGATGCCGCCTAACTTGTTCCTACACGGCATACGGTGAGCAGTGGCCCGGGCGCCTTGTAGCGCATGCCCTACGGCGTGAACTCGCCGGATGCCGACACCCGCAGTAGAACGGGCATGGCAAAGGCTGCGACCTTGTTGATCTCAGTTGTTAGTGCATTGGACCCTTAAGGCGCCTGTCATACAAAGGGTTACCGCACGGGTACGTACGTACGTGTCGACGGGTGCAACTGCGGCGTCGCCAGCACACGTACGTGTGATTCTTGTTTATTCAGCTGTGATACATAGCACTACCGTTTGTGGCAAGAGAACAAATACTATATCAGCACTCTCTCGATGCAGGAAACGACTGTATTTAGGGACGAACGCATTGGAAAATGATGTTTTTGGATTTCATGGTGCCGCTAGTGTTGTTTACCGAGTGTTAAGGCTTGTTAGTTTCTCTCCCTCGCAAAAAAAAAGGCTTGTTAGTTTCTCACCCAGATTATATAATCTAGCTTATAATATGTAAGCTAAAATAAACATGTCTCAGATTATAGTTAGATTATAAGAATTTACAGGCAGATTATCATAATCTAATAAGTTGCTTTCGCAATAGAGCATTAATTTGCAAGCCATGTCAACAATTTTCTCATAAAGTTTATGTACTCGAATATAAAGATGAGTGCCACTACAAAAGATTCTACATATCCTTTCCACCACGCCCCTCCCTGAGGCAACAGATCATGACTCTCACGTAATGTATATATCCATTTGCTGGATGCAAATATAATTAAGATGGCTTTTATTATCTTGTGCCAGCTAAGAAATATGTGAATTTTAAAAATTTAGACCTTTTCAGTGTTATCATTTTCTTAGGAACTTATTAAAAAATCAAATTTAATAGTAAACTTAATCTCTTATGCGCAATAGCAGGACTTATACTACCGAGCCTGAATGCACTAAATGGCACGGGATATTCTACCCATTCTGATCTGGATGTGGTACATATATAGCGCAAACTTCTAACCTTCAATTGTTTTTTGGTTGCTTGCACTACTCCCAAACCATACCGGCCCAATGCAACATCAAATTGTGTGGTCTTATGGAAAACCTTCCTAGCCTAATTTGTGAAGGAAAGCCCGTTGTTTGGTTGGCCACCACCTCCCTTCTGTACCCTTCCTTGCATTGCTCGAATTTAACAAAAGAGTATTGGCCTCGAGCATTCCCTAGCTTGGAGAGGCAATCATAATTTTTTTTCATGTTTCTCTGTCTCCAGCCATGGGCTTGGGCGTCTACAAGGGCACACTGCATCAACTTCGAGGGCACTGGCTCCAACCATGGTGGCAACGGTGACTTACGGTTTTTCTTTTGCGGAACCCTGATACCTCACGAGAAGAATAGTTTATTGATTGACTCGTGAACATGAGATTACAATATAGACTCGGCCGAGATATTTTGTCGATGATTTATAGAAACAGGATCACGGGAAATATCTCGGTGTGGATTGACTCAAACACGAGAAGTGCAACACATAGGGATGGCAATGGGGCGGGTTCGGGGCGGGTAGTGTAATTCCACACCCGCCCCGACATGTGTCTCGGGTAAAATTTGGCACCCGACCCCGGCCCCATGGGTGAGAATTCTCACCCACGCCCGTGCCCGTCGGGTATCGGGGCGGGTTTCGGGTCCCCGTCGGGTTTTAGCTAGAAACCAATCCCTCTCCAAATCAAATGCGAAATCATAACAGAAAATACGGAAAGCAGACATTAATCCTAGCACACACCAAATCTGATGCTATTCCACCATCAAATCAGAGTAGAAAATCACCGGAAACAAGATGAAAAATAGAAATCACGGGAAACAGCCCTAATCTCCCTAGCACGCAACAAATCAGATGCTAATCAACCTTCAAATCAGACAAGAAATCAAGCAGATCTTGGGGATGTCCGTCGGATTAAGGGCTCGCCGTGGCCATGGCAATCGCTCGCCGAGGCAAGCTCGGCTTGTGAACTTGAGGAGCGGGGCGATGCTGGACATGGGAAGCGGGGAGCTGGAGCCACCGACTCGCCGGAGCGCTGGCGCACGTCTTCGAGGGCTCAGGCACACAAGCGATAGGGAGCCGCGGCGGTGTGGGCAGAGACGGCGCGAACGAGGGGGACGACTCCCTTCCGGTAAGCGGAAGTTCAACAACTTACGGTCACCCTTAGAGGAAACCTCCCGGTTTCCACAAAAGGAAAAGCGCGTTCGCTTCTTCTTCCCTGCCGAGCCCTCTTCTTCCCCGGAGCACCGCATCCTTTCTTCCCCGCCGCCGCGAGCTCCCGCTGCGGCGAACCGCGCGCGCACCTCCGCGCCGCTCCCCTTCTTCGTCGCACGCGGCACCCAATCCCTTCTCCCCCGATGCGCCGCGCCTCGCCCTTCTTCCCCGCCGCGCCCCGCTCTTCTTCCTTGCGGAACCGAGCCCTTCTTCCCCGCCGCACCCTGCACCACGCGGCGAGACCTGCGGAAGCCCCTTCTTCCCGAGCCGCGCATGTCTGCTGTGCCGCCGAGTCGCTCGCCGCACTGTTCTGCCGCGTCGCCGCAAGCCTCGAGCCGCAGTCCATGTAGTCTAGAAAACCCACAAATGGACTTGTCGTGGCGCAAGGATTCTTTTGCCCTCTTCAATTGCAGCTGCAGCAGACAAATTGTGGGAGCCCTGCACCCCGCCGCCGCCGCTGGCAGGGATCCCGTGCTTGCGAGCTCCAGTGGAGAAACAAAGTCCCCGTCGTCCACAGTTGTGTTCTGTTGGGCCAGCCGCTGGCCAAAGGCCCATTAACATGTGTTTAGAGTCAGTTTGGTTCTCCAACGTGAACTAGTTTAGGTTGCCTTCAACTAGTAGCCTGTTAACACTTAACAGAAGCCAAACCCGTACTAGTGTTGCTCCAAGTAGAATATGTGCTTTTTCGTCTCAAAAAAAAAAGAATATGTTCTTTTCTAGTATAAAACCAACAACTATTGGAACTAGTTTTAGCTAGTAGTAATTCAAATAAAGTAGTAAGGAAAAAATTAGTCAAGTATGATGAGTCATCTCAGAAAATTAATGAGTCATCAAAAAATAAAACTAGTTAACATGAATGGATGATGGACATCTCAGAAAAATAATGAGC
The DNA here is from genome assembly GCA_007726485.1 of Eragrostis curvula. Lineage (NCBI taxonomy): Eukaryota > Viridiplantae > Streptophyta > Magnoliopsida > Poales > Poaceae > Eragrostis > Eragrostis curvula. Next base: position 22,128,674 of record CM017439.1, on the reverse strand, counting down.
CATCAGAGAAAAAAAAGAGTCAACATAAACGTGTGATAAGTCATTTTAGAAAAATAATGAGTCATCAAGAAAAAAAAAATGAGTCAACATAAACGGGTGATGAGTCATCTCAGAAAAATAACGAGTCATCAAGAAAAAAAATAAGTCAACATAAACGAGTGATGAGTCATCTCAAAAAAATAATAAATCATCAAAAAACAAAAAGAGTTAACATGAACGGATGATGGGTATCTCAGAAAAATAATGAGTCATCAAAGGGGAAAAATGACTCAACATAAACGTGTGATGAGTCATTTTAGAAATATAATGAGTCATCAAGAAAAAAAAGTCAACATAAACGGGTGATGAGTCATCTTAGAAAAATAATGAGTCATCAAAAGGAAAAAAAAAATGAGTCAACATAAACGTGTGATGAGTCATTTCAGAAAATAATGAGTCATCAAGAAAAAAAATGAGTCAACAGAAACGTCTGATGAGTCATTTCAGAAAAATAATGAGCCATCAAGAAAAATATGAGTCAACATAAATGGGTGATGAGTCATCTCAGAAAAATAATGAGTCAACATAAACGGATGATGAGTCATCTCTGAAAAATAATGAGTCATCAAGAAAAAAAATAAATCAACATAAACGGGTGATGAGTCATCTTAGTAAAATAATGAGTCATAAAAAAAATAAGTCAACATAAACGGGTGATGAATCATCTCAAAAAAATAATGAGTCATCAAGAAGTCAAATAAATCATCAAGGAGAAAAAATGAGTTAACATGAACGTGTGATGAATCATCTTAAGAAAGAAAAATGAGTTAATAGGAACGGGTGATGAGTCATTTTAAAAAAAATAATGAGTTATAAAAAGTCAAACGAGTCATCAAAGCGAAAAAAATAAGTCACCAAAACACGAAGTGGTGAGTCATCTAGAAATGTAAGCAAAGGTGATGAGTCATCATTTTTTTTATTTTTTTAAAAAAATTTAAAATATAAGCAAGTGTGGTCTAGTTTTAAAGATCTCGTCGCGAGGAGTGCAATAGTGAAATCGGTTTTTCATTTAGATAAACGGTTTGCAATCTATGGATTTTTTTTTAGCGGTGAAAACCGAATGACGTCACATGGCCCCACACCCAATAGCAACCTGCGCGCCCCCACGTAACCGCGTCCGACACGGTGTCGATTTCCCGAAATAGTATCGACCGAAAGTTGGTTGTTTCCGGTGACCGAAGAATAGTCGATCGCCGAACGAGCGGCGTGAACGGAGACGACGCGAACAGGTGCTTTGCTTGCGTGCGTGGCTGGGAGAATCTTGCCGTGGGTGGGGTGGATAAGGTAACCTTGTTGGGCTGGGCTAAATTTTTGGTGTTGGGCTAGGCTAGAGTTTGGTCTTGTCATATTGAGCCAGGCTGAAAGTTACGAACAAATCAATTTCGGGTACCCGACGGGGCACCCGTGGGCGAGAAAAAAAACCCGCCCCGTCCCCGACTCGTGTCGGGTCGGGCACGGGTGCCACCCACGGGCGAAAAACCAGTCCCATGCCCGACCCCATCGGGTCGGGTACCCGGCGGGTACCCAAACCCGGCCCCGAATTGCCATCCCTAGCAACACATGCATGACTGAAGTTTGTCTAACACTAGTAACTAAGATAATTCGAGCCAATATATAATCACAAGATCCCTAGCATTTCTTTGTTAACAAATGGCTGACGATTTTTCCTCACTCCAGTGCCAGAGATAGCTGAGACCAGCAGGGCCCATGCCCCCCCCCCCCTCCGGTTCCCCAAAAAAATCTTTGAGAAAATATTTTAAAATGCCTTTCCTTCCATATGTTTTTTGATATTTTTTTTTTCAAATTTGCTTGTTTTTGGTCCCCCTCAAATCAATTTTGCATGTTTTTCTTCCCTTGGCCCCTTCTACATAATTTTCTTTCTCCGTGACAGCCTCATTCTTTAGTAATTCGTTCAAGAGACCGAGTTTAGACAGTTCCAAGGGTGTAAGAAGTTTGCCGACAAAACATTCACCGACCAAATAATTCTGAACATAATTTTGTTAAACATATAACAATTATAACAAATGAACTAAACTGTTGACCCTCGGTATTGTGAAGTGTGAACCGTCTTGTATCGAAAAGACATGATTTTTTTATAATAAAGACCAGAGTGATCATGCGAGAGAACCACGCACTGGCCAACTTATTCGATCTGCCCGGGAAAAAAAGTAATCTATCGTGCCCCTCCACCATCAACCAGAGACTGGCTCGCTTGCAAACCACCGTGGCGCCAATTCCAAATCGCTTCTCGACCCGGCCGGTGACACACTCAGGCGTCGGACCAGGTGACGGGGACCTCGCCGACGTTGGTGTCGAGGCCGAGCGCCTCCCACACGGCCCTGGACGCGTCGACGATGTTGTCCTTGCAGCCGTGGCGGGAGTCGCACTCGTCGATGACGGTGGCCTCGACGCTGCGCCCATTGCGCGCGCTCGTGACGCGGATCTTCTTGTGGCACCTCTGCCCATTTGCGTACCACCGCGTGGACAGCGCCACAAGGAGGTCCTGGTCGCTGTGGAACTTGCCGTCGCACTCCGGCGGCCCGCCCTCCTCGCCGCGCTGGAACCCGTTCACCGACATCACCGCCGGTGTGCCGCCGTCGTCGCCGCGGCGCGACACGGCCAGCATGTCGAAGCAGCCTTCGGCGTCGTTGGCGCACGGCCCCACCTTGCCGTTCCGCCGGGCGACGGCGCATGACACCTGAAGCAGAGCAAGGATCGCGACGACCACGGCGATCTTCGCGTTCGACGCCATTGTCAAGCTTAGCTAGATCGAGCTCGTCGAGGTGGGCGCTTGATCAAGGTTCGGGATGAAGTGGCCATTGGCTCGAGTGGTTAATATATAGGGCTACTGCGAGAGGTACACGACAACACGTGCGGCCGAGCAACCTTGTGTGGCTCTCCAACAAGTGAGATATCGTGGGCCAGAGCAGAGTTTCTTGTGAATTTCCTAGATCGGTGAGCTCGATATGAGGTGGATGGCTCTATCTGGGAGCATCTGTATTGTAACAGAGATGCTCTTGTGCCTGATGGTGTGTCGACTACGATGTTGCCACGCGGGCGCACGCTAATACCGGTGCACGAACAAGCCGCCATACTTGGAAGCTAGACGTGGTCAAGTTTCCCTTTGGGCTGATGAACCATTCAAGTCCAAAAGTACAACAGCTCTCACAAGTAGTATAACTGAAGAATTACAGTGCTGGCCCAGTGGGGCCGATCGGGCAAATCCGTAAGACATGTCAATATACACAACTGAGTACACGGGCGATAGATTAATCACAGTCTACGCATCCACAATAAAATCAATCACAGGAACTTGAATCAATTTATGTTTGTACTGGAGAGGGGAACAAGAAAACGTACTTAATTGTCGATTGACACCAGCAACAGCCAACAGGGATCAGAGTTTTTAAGAAGCATGCCAGCGCAACAGAGATACGGCGACGGGGGCGGATCGAGATGACGGAGACATTCCGGCCGTGCAATTGTGCGGCGGACGCTGAGGCTTGGCCTCCTTGTCGCCCATTAGTCTGAGGAGCGATAGTTCAGTTCCTTCAATCTGATGCATCAATGCGTGCAAGAGAAATCATGCGTTGCCACATCCCCGATGCCTAATTAAGCGTTAATGCGTTCGTTTTCCTCTCGATACTCAAGATCAATCGGCAGTGTTTGTTGCATTGTTGGACCACTTTGATCGGCTGGCTAAATTTTTCCTCCCGTGGCTCCGCCAGTGCTTGAAGTTTTTAAGTAGCCGGTGTTCCCACCCCCACCCAACCCGCCTGCGCACGCGAAGCATTGACTAAAAGAAAGACAGGAAGGAAATTTTCACAGCCCAACCCAACAAGCAAGCCCATACAACCATTGGGTTGCAGGGACCAAGACACATTATGTGGTGCCGTTCCACAAGCACGACAGTGGACCTGGATCTACGACCTTCCTGGCCATTTACGACCCACTCTGCATATGTGACATGACTGTAAGTACATTGCTCACTCTTATGATTATGAATGCCCTAAATCTAGAAGTAGTAACCGAACAATTATTTTATCCATTCATCATTGGTATCAAAAGAAACATTACGCCTATCACTAAATGTAAAGGGATATTGTGAAAGTAGAATAAAGGATTCAAAATGTATGTCAGCATAACACATGATTATTCCATGTAGTAAGATGATGATAAATGATGTGATCAACACTATGAAGCAATGGATCCAGCATCTTCACAGCGCATATGAATATTGTTCATAACCATACATGCAAAAGGTATTTAGAAACGTAAGCCCTGGTTTTGTTTTAATTTCTTGCATCAAAAGCTTGTGTATATGACATGCTCTACTCCGTCATGAAGAATAATGCAAGTTATCTGCTCCATATATCGCTAATTTTCATGTAATATTAAATTATTTTAAACGTATACAAGCTCATTGAAAAGCCTGCCATGATTTAATATGAATTGATATGCATGAGCTGGATATATGTCTATCAGTCAGCATGATGGGGAGATATATCTAGCAATCACCATGACGTGGAGATATATCTAGCAATCACCATGACGTGGAAATAATGGGCATGCCTTTGTGCACTAACTGTTACAACATCTAGTTTATATGACAAATGGATGGTTCACCAGAGAGGCCATACCACTTTTAGAAGACGAAGTAAAATGATTCATGTTTGGCTGCTACCGACACCTTCACACTATATAAGCCACAATACATATGCTTCATTCTTGCATCAATTACATATTCTAAGCAGGAATTAGGTTCATATCAAGTAAGTTAATGCATATCTCTTGAATGATATTATGTTGGTTCTCGTTTATATGTCCTTCTGATTTATTAGTTCACTATTATTATCAGATCATATGGTATGAATGTAAAGAGTGCCTTGCAAAATATATATATGTGTGTTAAAATTAATTTTAATGCAGGTGCTATAAGTTATGTCAACTGAATCGAAAGAAGGGATTGAACGTTCATCAAAGGGGAAGCAAAAAGAAGAATATGAAATTGATGAATTTTGGAGGAGGCGCCAAGAAGGTATTGAGAAAATAGTGGACTTTGATGAACATGTTCTTCCCATGGCATTCCTTGAGAAAATTATCCATACTAAGATGGATAACATGAAGATGTCATCAGACACACCACTCGTCCGGACTAAGGTCTGTGAACTATTTATTCAAGAGCTCTCTTTCCTTGCATGGAAGTGTGCCAAGTCCCATGATCGTTGCAACATCCGAGAATCAGATATTGCAGAGACAGTTGCTTCCAACGAGCCATATAGTTTCCTCAATGATGTACTCCTCAAGAATTAATGGAGAACCCTCCATGACAAGTATGGTCCAGGCATCCACATCTAACGCCACTCCCCAACTATTTCAGGTGCCGAAACTAACTTGATAGCCTTGCCAAATTGCTTCTTTTTAATTGCTATGACATCAACTACATGGTAGTTTTATTTTCATTTATTTATACTACAGGAAAGGATTTCTATGATGTCAAGTGCTCCTGCTGTAGTGACTCTCCAACAACAAATAATGAAGAAACAGATGATGAGAACAATGGTACTGAAATGGGGAAATGAAGATCAATCAATTTGATTACTATGATAGGGTTGATAAGAGCTCAACCTGATACTGAAGAACCCACGCATTAACGAAATCGGCTTCTAGCTTTACTAAAACTAAATAAAGCAACATATAAACGAAAGTTGCATTCTAGTTCATCATTCACCGTTGCTAAGCATTCCAGTCTGCCATGCATGCTTGTAGTAGACTTGTAGAGTAGCGGAATAAAACACATGGTCTGTTTGTGCGTCTTAATACCTTCGTAAGGGTCACCCTGTTCCTGCGAGTCTCTCAATTTAATATATATGATGTCGTTTTGAGTCACTCACTTGTGTTTCTCACGCGTTATCCACTATGTCTGATGGATGAGGCGTCGTTTGATGGGGACAAATACGTCCACTCACTCTCGACAAGTTATCAGCAAATTGATCGTTTTCTTTAGAGGAATCGACGAAGATGATCACAAAATCGGCTGATCGTGAATTTGTTGATACACTAGCGCCTGAGAGAACAATGCAAGTCTTCCTGTGTTTTATTCCCGCCAATTTTGGCTATGATTCCTGGGAACTACTAGCTAGGTCATTTTCAGCATACAGCAGAGATATATCCCCAGATTGACTCGACGATAGTTTTGCGGACGAGACAATTCAATAGCACAGACCGAAACGTCATTCATCGCCAACACAACAGATGTGATAATACAGTTTCTGACATGAGAACAATTTACTACTGTATATCAGCACGCTCATTGCAGGACATGGCAGTATTTGGGGACAAATGCACTGGAAAATTATGTTTTTGGAGTTCATGGTGTCGCTAGTGTTGTTATCGAGTGTTAATTTGCAAGCAAATCCAACAATTTTCTCAGAAAGTTGAGTATAAAGATGAGTGCCGCTGCAAAAAGATTCTATATATCTTTTCCCACCACCACACCACCCTGAGGCAACAGATGACTCTCAGGTAAAGTATCCATGTGCTTGATGCAAATACAATTAGCATGGTTTTATCATCTTGTGATGTCTTACTTTTCATAGAAACTTATTGTAAAACCGCACTTAATAAAAAAATGAAACTCGTACGCTCAATGGCACAGACATATTCTACAGAGCTTGAATGCACTCAATGGCATGGGATATCCTACCAAGTCTGATCTGAATGCAGGACATGCATAGCGTTACGATTGTGTTTGTTTTCTGGCACTACTCCCTAGCCAAACTAGGCCAATTCAAGATCAAATTGTTTATTGGTTGCATGGAAATACCATTGAATTTAATTGGGTAAATGGACCCATGTAAATACAATTAAATCAAATAATTCAAGACACATTCTAATGCTAGGAGTTTTTGTGTATGTGAGGAAATGTGAGAAATAAATTAGCATGAAAGAGGTGTGCAAGTGGCACACAAATGCTTTCTTCTTGCCCTGCCATACAGCTTAGAAGAGAAATGCATCTCCAATGGAATGAGCCTATTTCAAAGGTTCTCTTCTCTCAGTCAACCAATAGCTTGTTTCACCATCTTAATTCACGGGATCTCCGATCACATAGGATAGGTTATCACTATGGTGTGACTCACGTGGGTCTCAAGCCCAATTCCTTTGATGCATTATCTATCACATTGCGTGAAAGACCTTTTGTGAATTGATCTGCCAAGTTCTTAGCCGTCTGGACATAATCCAAAGCTATCACTCCGGAGTTTCTCATTTTCCTGACAGATTTCAGCCGCCTTTTTACATGCCTTGATGAATTCATGTTGTCCTTAGAACTGTTCACTTTGACAATCACCGTTTGATTATCACAGTTCATTAGGATAGCTGGTATCGGTTTTTCAACTACCGGCAAATCCATTAGGAGTTCACGAAGCCACTCAGCCTCAACAGTGGCGGTGTCTAATGCTGTGAGTTCTGCTTCCATAGTTGACCTCGTTAAGATGGTCTGCTTGCAAGACTTCCAAGAAACAACGACACCTCCAAGTGTGAACACATATCCACTTGTCGCTTTTATCTCATCAGCATCAGAAATCCAATTTGAATCACTATAGCCCTCTAGTACCCTTGGGTACCTAGCGTAGTGAATTCCATAGCTCATTGTACCCCTTAGATAGCGTAGTACTCTCTCAAGAGCATGCCAATGATCATCTCCTGGGTTTGAGACAAACCGGCTTAGTTTGCTCACAGCAAACGAGATATCAGGCCTCGTGGCACTAGCTAAGTACATAAGAGAGCCAATAATTTGAGAGTATCTCAACGGATCTCTTGCTATCCTTTTATTTTTCCGTAGAATCACACTAGCATCATAAGGTGTTGGAGTTGGTTTACAGTCACTATAACCAAAGCAATTTAAAACTTTTCCACATAATGGGATTACAAGAGTGTAACCCCACCATCACCTTCTCTCACTAGTTTTATGTTCAGGATAACATCAGTCTCTCCCAAATCTTTCATATCAAAGTTATGAGACAAAAATTCCTTGACTTCCTTGATCACATTAAGGCTTGTCCCAAATATCAGTATGTCATCGACGTACAGACACAAGATCACTCCCTCACCCCCACCATAGCGATAGTACATGCATTTGTCAGCTTCATTCACAACAAAGCCATCAGAGGTCAAAGTTTTGTCAAACTTATCATGCCATTGCTTAGGTGCTTGCTTTAGGCCATACAAGGACTTTAACAACTTACACACCATGCCTTCTTGACCATTTGCTACAAACCCATCTGGCTGATCCATATAGATCTCTTCATCTAACTCCCCATTTAGAAAAGATGTCTTAACGTCCATCTGATGAATGAGAAGACTATGATAAGCTGTATGGCAGGATGGTATATACCTTAATGTGATATGAGTGACTTATTTAAGCAAAGATATTGTCCTACAGAACATCTTATAAGGATCACACTTATGTGAGTTCGAATGCTAGTCACATTCTATGAGACCGGGTAATCTCTAGATACTCATGAAAAGGCCAGGAGTATGACTTATATGCTCCAACCCGCGGGGATGCTTCAGGCAGCCTAGTACCAGGAAAGGTCGTTGGTCAAGCTTGTCCGCGCAAAATTGTCAATTCAAGGCATAGTCCATTGTTCAGTTGTGGATGAGTGTAGCCTATGTTCTAGATGGATGTTCAACTTAACAGTCTCCATCAAAACACTGGTATATCAAAATAGCAGTGGAAATGACAGCATTTGTATATGCCATGAATTTGGTGGGGATTGTTGAATTTAATTGGGTAAATGGACCCATGTAAATACAATTAAATCAAATAATTCAAGGCACATTCTAATGCTAGGAGTTTTTGTGTATGTGAGGAAATGTGAGAAATAAATTAGCATGAAGGAGGTGTGCAAGTGACACACAAATGCTTTCTTCTTGCCATGCCTTGCAGCTTTGATTTGAGAATTGATCACCAGGTTAATGACTCATTGCAATGCATGGTAGTAACGACTGGAGTTAAATAGGTAATAAACTTGTATGTTACTAGTAACATACGGCTGTGTTGGGAAGACAGCTGCGATCCAAGTCAAGGGACAGACCACAACCAAAAGACACGCGCGAAGGGGAATGCAACGTTGGGAACTACACCGAAACCACCCGGAACCACGCGAAGGACGAGCGAAGCAGATCAGAAAGAGCAGACGGCGCAGGAACCCGAGATTGCCAAGCTGAAAGCCATGCTAAAAGCAGTCAATGGCACACATGTAAATATAATCATCCCACCCCCTATAAATATGGAGGGAGATGATCCTGTAATGACATCTGTTTTCTCGGGCCACGAGCCAAAGGAAGAATCATTCGCACCACACTAAAACCTCTCTCATCACTTAACCCCTTCGCCCGGCATCGCGGGTGAAGGAGTGCTTCGCGTAACAGACTGCAGGGAACCTGAGCAAGAGCACCTTCGTCCGGCATCGCGGACTAGGAAGGAGGGCTTCGCTCCAACAAGAAGGCGACGACGACGGACAAGGAGGGCTTCGCGAGGTGATTCGAAGGCGTCAACAACCTTCGAGGGCTTCGCCAGAACCAGGACATTTCAATCAACCGTTGGAGGGCTTCGATCCGTCCCACAAAGACCTTCGATCCCCCAACAGGCTGAAGTTTATTACACAAAATAACTCTCGTCTTTTCAACTTCCTCTCCGAACCATTATAAAAGAAATGGTCAGAACACAACAAAGGGACACACGTGAAAACAACTCTATTTTTCTACTTGCTATCGCTGCACTTGTGCATCACGATCCTAGTACTTGCGCGCACAAGTATTGGGAGAGCAGGCCTCTGGAACCACGCCTTGCTTCGACATCTGCACGGATAGGCGGGCGATCAGATTTTTTGAGAGCGCTAGGCGCGACTGCTCGTTGATCGACCACTTCATCTTCTTCCAGTACCACGACTCGACTACTTCCCGGTGTTTGTTTCGAGGGACTGCACGGCGCACATCTTCCTACGCCAAGTTAGATCGACTACTTCGAGCAGCCCAACATGTCGTTTGTTGGGAACGGCGCCACCGGTGCCTCCGGCACTGGTCCCGTCTCTGGGTACAACTTTCTCTTGTTTTCTATCTTGTTCTTGCTATTTTGTGAAATAGGCATAAACACGCACTTGTTTAATCTTGTCATAAGATCACTCATGTTACACATAATTTTGTCTTATCTTGAATATTTTGAAATTAAAATATGTCGTAATTTGCCTAATTATCTAACAAATACTTCCGAGAGCCTAATTTTGTGAACGAAATTCAGTTGTTTGGTTGACAACCCTTGCACCTGGCCGCCACCTGCCTCTTCTCTACCCTTCATTGCGCACTGCTAAGCTTCTACAAAGGGCCTAAGCACGTCCCCTCGAAAGGCAGTCATAGATGTGTCGTTTTCAGGCCAATACACTTGCCTTCGACAGCTCCGAAATCATGAAAAGGATCCGAAGGTTTCATTGAAAAATCAGAACGACTGACCAGGTTAACAGCATCGCTGCCTTCGCAAGAAAAGCTATGGAGGAGATCTCGAATCATAAGTACCACAGCATCATAAGAAAAGCTCCTGCATATTTCGGCAAGACCAGCCAAGTTCAGGCGAAGCCACTCGTTCAAAACCTCCAAAGAAACATCCGCCGGTACCTCGTCATACTTCGCACCAAGTGCTTGAAACAGCTCTTTGACAAGATCACAAAGGGCAAGGGATTTAGCGAAGGAGTTATCAACAGAAGCGATCTTTAGCTGAGACGCCTTCGACAGACGAGACAAAAGATGCTCATTAAATAACTTCTCCTTCTCCAGTGAAGCTTTCTTTTCTCGAATCTTTTCTTCAAGGACAGACAAATCCGAGATAACGTTAGACTTATGGCTTCGAAGAACCTCAACTTCAGCAAGCAAATCAGACATGGCAGCAGAAGAAGCTTTCAAGGAATCATCCTTCGCAGAAAGAGAGGCCTGGAGAGATGACGCTAGTGGCAAATCACCAGAAGAATCTTGGAATTCACGAGCGCAAACTTGAGTAAGAATGATAGACTGCAAGAAGGAAGAAGCGAAGCTGTTAGAAAAACGAAACACGAAGTAAAAAAAAAGAGGGGGGGAAGTGAGATACTAACTTTAACTTGATGAGCAACCAAGGAACGGAAGAGGACGTCACCCGAAAGGTTCGATAGGCCAAGCTCAACCTTCGGAAACCGGACCTTACGGGCAGCAGATTCAAGAGGACCCGAAGCCTGAACGTCGTCATCAATAGACGATAGCATGGCCTCAGCATTCAGTTCAAGAGACCCTAAGCTCGAAGCATCTAAAAAAAAAAGAAGAAGAAGAAGAAGAAGAAGAAGAAGAAGAAGAGAAGCGAAGGATCATGAGATTAGTAATAAAAAAAAGAAGGAAGGAGGCAAAGCAATCCTTTCAAAATGAATACTAGGATTTGAAGATTGTGAAGGAGGAACAGCGACGTCAATCGAAGGCAAAGCAGTGCCCGAAGAAGAAATAATATCCTGGCTTGGATCTGAAATTTCCGGAAGCTTCCGCTTACCAAGTAAACCAAAAAACGAAGACTTCCTCGGAAGACCAAAAGTGCCCTTCGAACCCTCAGGAAGCAGCTGACAAGAATCAACTAACTCAGACATTTTTGCAATTCCATCCATACAGACAACATCCGAAGCAGCAGTTGGAGACCTTCGTAAACCCTCTGAAGGTATCAACGAAGAACTCCCGCAAGCAGTATCAGGCACAACAGGAGAAACAGCTGAATTCGAAGGATCGTCAGGAGACGGTTCTTCAAAGATAAGAGAATAAGTCGGCATAAGAAGAGAACCTGGCGGAGAAGGAATTTCAGCATTCCTAGGAATGGACTCAACATCGGGAGTAACAACAGCCAGCGAAGGATCCATCTCAACGGTCGAAGAGCCTGAAATACTGAAGTATGAAAAAATATCTCTTTCACACGAATTGTCCTCAGGAAAAGGACGGTTGTGGAGACACAAGTCGAAGCTTAGATAAAACCGATTTATCCGAACACTGATGCCCCTTCGAGTGCTTTCAACCCACTCTTTCTGAGAGAACTTCCCAAGAAAAGAAGTAACTCGGTCTTGAGGTGACCAGAGATTGAAACCTGCAAAAGTAACAAAGTATAAGCAAAAAGAAAAATTAAAAAAGAGAAAAGAAGAGGAAGCTATCAAAGGCAACGAAGCACAAGGAAGAGTCATACAGGGTCCCGATATCGAAGGAAAAACTGGTATTCTTAAGCCAAACTTATTTCTACCAAAAGAAGAGGGCCTCCAGCCGCGACGAGCAAGGGGAAGAACACCAGCAGCGAAGCATTCCTCCAGAATATCACGAAGGGTCATCCTCTGACTAACCCTTCGGAAAGCATCAACACATCGAGAAATGAAGCTATTCTGCGGAGGCTCGAAGTCATTGGTAATCCATATGCCAGCGGCTTTCCCAGTATAAAAATCGATAGCAAAGTATTTATAGTAGAACCAATCTTTCACCCATTCATCAAAGGGTGGGGGATCGAAGCTACCAAGAGGCGTCAGAAACCCCTCCCTAGCCTCAAATCCAACAACTCCGAAGCAAGGGCTGAGATGGTTCTCATGATCATAAGTAGGAGTGTGCCGGGCTTGGTATACTCGATAAAAAGCATGAGGCTCAGGATTTAAACCTTCGCTGATGCAAGCCCAAGCGAAAACTGACATGGTTGCGACGGCAACAGGAGTAAGATGATGAAGCTGGAGATGGTATAAAGAAAGAACACGAAGGACAAAGCTCGAAGGAGGAAAAGATAGACCGACATCCAGAAATGACGAAAAAACAACAAACTCATCGCTTCGAGGTCTTAGGCGGACCTCCGGAACTTGTTTCGGGCCATACAAAGGAAGACGGATTGAATCTATATCAACAAGACCAGACTCCGAATAGCACTGCGAAAAAATACCCTTATAACGGGAGGCGGAGATAGACCTTGTGAAATAATAACCAGCTCGAAGAGAATGGAAACCCCTAGGAAACGCTGGCGACTTCTGCCTCGCCATCGAAGGAAGAAAAGAAGTACCTTCAAAAGAAGAGATGCCAACAAAGCAGCCACGGCGGTAAAAAGATACGGACCGGAAAAGGTGAAAGCGACACATATTTAAAGACCTGCCGAAAGCTGGGGACATTGAGATGAAAAACCGTACAACCAAGGGTTTAAGTAAGAATAGTGAAATATATTAAAATATAAACAATAAGAAATAAAATAAGAAAAAAATCGCAGCTGAAAGAGATAACTGCTTCAAGGAAACGCTTTCGCTCACTTCCTTTCAACAGTTGAGGGCTGATGTTGGGAAGACAGCTGCGATCCAAGTCAAGGGACAGACCACAACCAAAAGACACGCGCGAAGGGGAATGCAACGTTGGGAACTACACCGAAGCCACCCGGAACCACGCGAAGGACGAGCGAAGCAGATCAGAAAGAGCAGACGGCGCAGGAACCCGAGATTGCCAAGCTGAAAGCCATGCTAAAAGCAGTCAATGGCACACATGTAAATATAATCATCTCACCCCCTATAAATATGGAGGGAGATGATCCTGTAATGACATCTCTTTTCTCGGGCCACGAGCCAAAGGAGGAATCTTTCGCACCGCACTAAAACCTCTCTCATCACTTAACCCCTTCGCCCGGCATCGCGGGTGAAGGAGTGCTTCGCGTAACAGACTGCAGGGAACCTGAGCAAGGGCACCTTCGTCCGGCATCGCGGACTAGGAAGGAGGGCTTCGCTCCAACAAAAAGGCGACGACGACGGACAAGGAGGGCTTCGCGAGGTGATTCGAAGGCGTCAACAACCTTCGAGGGCTTCGCCAGAACCAGGACATTTCAATCAACCGTTAGAGGGCTTCGATCCGTCCCACAAAGACCTTCGATCCCCCAACAGGCTGAAGTTTATTACACAAAATAACTCTCGTCTTTTCACCTTCCTCTCCGAACCATTATAAAAGAAATGCTCAGAACACAACAAAGGGCACGTGAAAACAACTCTATTTTTCTACTTGCTATCGCTGCACTTGTGCATCTCCATCCTAGTACTTGCGCGCACAAGTATTGGGAGAGCAGGCCTCTGGAACCACGCCTTGCTGCGACATCTGCACGGATAGGCGGGCGATCAGATTTTTTGAGAGCGCTAGGCGCGACTGCTCGTTGATCGACCACTTCATCTTCTTCCAGTACCACGACTCGACTACTTCCCGGTGTTTCTTTCGAGGGACTTCACGGCGCACATCTTCCTACGCCAAGTTAGATCGACTACTTCGAGCAGCCCAACATGTCGTTTGTTGGGAACGGCGCCACCGGTGCCTCCGGCACTGGTCCCGTCTCTGGGTACAACTTTCTCTTGTTTTCTATCTTGCTCTTGCTATTTTGTGAAATAGGCATGAACACACACTTGTTTAATCTTGTCATAAGATCACTCATGTTACACATAATTTTGTCTTATCTTGAATATTTTGGAATTAAAATATGTCGTAATTTGCCTAATTATCTAACAAATACTTCCGAGCCTAATTTTGTGAACGAAATTCAGTTGTTTGGTTGACAACCCTTGCACCTGGCCGCCACCTGCCTCTTCTCTACCCTTCATTGCGCACTGCTAGGCTTCTACAAAGGGCCTAAGCACGTCCCCTCGAAAGGCAGTCATAGATGTGTCGTTTTCCTCTCTTGTTACTGCTAGTAACTAGGATAAATTGAGCCAATATTTACTAATACAATAAGAGCTTTCAGTGGCGGGCGAAACCGGCCTACAATGGCGGGCGCACCCACATGAACAGTGACAGCACGCCGCCTGCCACTGCTGAGCTGAGAGCACTGAAAAACAAGATGATGTCACCCTTCCCGCCACTGTTGAGAATAAGAACAATGCGGAGAAGGTGATATCACACAACCCGCCACTGTTGTTGCTAGCTCAAGTGGCGGACAGCAATGTCACCATGCCCGCCACTATTATTGTCAGGTCCTGTCGCGGGCAGCAATGTCACCATGCCCGCCACTATTATTGTCAGGTCCTGTGGCGGCCAGCGATGTCACCATGTCATGTCTCTCATAGTAGTTGCCAGTTCCACTGTCATGGGGTGGTGCCCGAATGGGAGAGAGAGAGAGAGAGAGAGAGAGAGAGAGAGAGAGAGAGAGAGAGAGAGAGAGAGAGAGAGAGAGAGAGTTTAGGAGTAGCTCCACACACTGCAGGATACCATGCAGGAGCTGGAAAAATGGGGAGCGATGCAACTAGTTGAGTCGATGCCCGTCCATTA